>SNQN01003861.1:38181-56881 GCA_008642245.1 Bassia scoparia | reverse complement strand
CCGTGATAGAAGTTAATTGGGTATGTGAAAAACTAAGTACAATTATATTTTTTTTTTTTAAAAAGCATGCAAAAAGCCTAAAAGATATTTCCAAAAGTAATATAAATAATTTGTTTCATAATTTGAGTCCATATTATTTCCAGCAATAATACATTCCCCGTTTAAAAATGCTACAGTTCTCTTTGCAACTTGTCGAGACATATTTTATATCTTTTTTTCTAATTATGCAGTTGTAAGATTATGACAATTATATATTAATATAATATATATTCAAATGAACAAATGACATCCATTTTTATCATGTTCTCAATATATAGATCATAAAAGGCGGTCAAAGTGTTATGTGTGAACATCGTAAAGTCAAAGTGTAGCAATTTTTGGAAAAAAAAGTGCAGAGCAATGAAAATAAATAAATATTAATATTTTCTCTAAAAGATTGCGTAAGAATATTCCAAATAATCAAACCCGAAAATATAATTTTTCAATATATTGTTGTAGCAAGTGTCGCTTGGATCGCTACAGATATTCCTCTGCTTCGGGTTGAGAGAGGGTGAGCTTCCCCTACGCTACCTCAAGAGAGCTGATCTTGGTCTTGAAAACCTCGGATGGCTTGGAACTTCACGTTCCTCGAGACCCTTAGCACCTGCAAGAAGGAGAATAATCTTTTGGATTATCTCCCCTCCGATGCCTAAGTAAGTAACGGGAGGAGGAAAGTAATAAATGCTAAGCTATTTAGAGAGAAGTTAGAGAGATAAGTTCTTACTTGCTTAAGTATGAAGTAATGCTCTCAAATATGTGAAAAGTGTGTCAAAAATGATGCCTCTCAAGGTATTATAGGCTTTTGCCTTACCCCTTGGGGCTCGGATGTGTGACACTTGTCACATCCTGTGCATCGGTTACTTGTTTTGCTTGCTTAAGCTGTTTCTTTTACGGTGCTCGACCGGTTTCCGGTCGAGTATTGCAGATCATCTACTCTCGGCTTCTGACACGTGTCACGAAAATCTTATGCCACGTTGGATTCTATAACCACGCAAAACGTGACACGTGGCTTCCCGTGCCACATCATTTGCCCCTCAAACGTTCCCAATACGCTTGTATTTGGAAGTTTGATAGTGATATTCATGTTTAAAATTGAGTACGAGTGCTTTCCTCGATTTCGTGCCGGCACCAAGTACGTTAATTCCTCGATTTCGTGTGCACTGCCTTTAACAAGTAAGCTGGTATTTTTCCCAAACCTCAAAAGTTGTACCAGGATCTGGATGGTTCTCATTTCTTGGGACTTGACCACAACTGGTATAAATCCCTTCCCTCGATTTTGTGCCAGTCATGATACCTTGGATTTTGGAATCCAACGAAGATTCTATTTTTCTTTTGATTAAACCTTCAGTCAACCCATCAGCCTTCTTCGGATTGGCTTTAAAACCAGGCCCAAGAAGAATTGGGCTTTTCTGCTTTTCCCGCTCATTCTTCGAATTTCAAATTCGAATTCAAGCCCACCAACCCTAATCTTTCCTATAAATAGGGGGTAGGGAGGAGAGAGAAAGGTTGGTGAATGATTAATTCTGAAATTACTCTCTCCTCTCTCTAGAATCCTTTTTGTTTTCTCTCTTCTTCTTGACTTAGTGGAGCTTCTAGGTTCGCTGTTGAGGTTCGCTGTTTTCAAGCTCTTAGACTCTTCTTCGACTTGTTTCTTTCGTCCCCAGTCTTCGATTCGTCGACTCAAGGTATAGTTTCTTTGAAATTTGATTTTCCATTCTTTTTTACCAAAGTAATAAACATGGCTTCGTCTTCGTCATCAAGCCCTAATAAGTCGGATGTTGGGCTTCGTGGACCCAGGCCAACATCTCCAGGATCTGTTGAGACCCAGGGTTCTTCGATTCCCCAATATCATTCATGCGAACCCTACTGAATAAATATCCATCCAATACAATCTCTCCTTGTGCAGGATTTTAACATGCCAAGGGTGAAACAAACTGCCTGGGTTCCAGCATTAGCAGTAGCAAGACAGATCTGGCGAAGGCCCTCTACTTCGCATTTTGATGATGACACGGATGATAATTATACCTGAACTTTTAACCTTACGTATCGACGGAGGACATCTTCGTGACTGAATCCCTGAACAAACCTGTTCCAGTTCCTGCGAAGCCTCGCAGCTACCCAACTCCTGATCCTTTAAGGTTCGCGAGGCTGGATCTCTGACTGTCCGCGAATAAGGCGGCTTATAGCACTATGTTAGGATTCGAGGACAAGGCCTCGAGCTAATAATTCCCAAGAAAGGGATCGCATCGTGGATGCACCTGAAGGCACCTTCGCCATTTACAAGGACGTAGTGGACCTTGGATTGAGGTGGCATGTTAGGAGATTTTCCACCATCTTCTTGCTGCCTACGGGATAGGCTTATCGCAGTGACACCCAAATCTTGGTTCACATTTTGGGTACTTCGCTACTTGCAAAGCGAGGGGTTATTCCCCATCCGTTCGCGTCTTGTGCGAATGCATACCCTTAGCAAGAACAATAAATGCCTATATGGCTGGTACAATTGGCGAATCGTGAAGGCTTCATAACAGCCTTCGACAAGCCAAATAAATCAATGTCTGGAAGACCGATTTCTCTTCCTTCGATCTGGCAAGGAGAAGAAAGCAAAAATTTTGGCTGCTTGACAAGGAGTCCCAATTCGGTAAAGAATCATGAATTGGGGACCCTTTCAGAAAATGAGGAGAAGCAAATGAAGTACTTCACCTCGAAGCCAGCAATCCTTGGCGATGGAACAACCAAGATTTTCTTCCCAAGTACTGGCTTCCCTTTTATGAGTTCTTCGTGAACAAGGACTTCCTTATGGCCTTCTCCCTGATGGATGCCACTAGGGAGAAGAGGTAGCTTCGCATTTCTTTATTTTTGAACATCATGCATTCGCTATTACTAACCCTTTGACTTGCTTGCTTCGCAGAGGCTGCTTACAATAGATTGCCCGACATCCAAAAGGCAAAATGGAACAGAAAGACTACGATGCCTTGCTGCGGAGGCTAGGTATCGCAGCCTTAAAGAGAAAATAAAGACCGTGCTGTAAGTTTCTTAACACTTAGTCAAATTTTCATCTTTCAGTTGAGGAACTGCGAACGTACACTCCAGTGTTTACTGGGGTTTACTTCGCAAACCTTCCCTTCGATAACTAAACTGCAATTTTTTAGAGGACTGGCGAATGTTCACTTCAGCATAGTGGTACTGATTTTGCTTCGCAAATACTCTTTTACCAATCTTAACTGGAGGGTAGTTGCGAACGTACACTTCAAGTACTCATGTGATAAATCTGTTCGCAGAATCCGCCTATCAGCGAGAGTGTGACGTTCACACTTCTTGGTAATACTTTGCGATGAAAAAGAGCAGGATACACTGAGGTGTACGTTCGCAAATCCCTCAGTTGGTTGGGTATATGCGAAGGTACACTTCAGTGCTTACCTTAAACTCCATCGCATCTTTTTGATGTTTTGGCGAAAAGGAAATGCAGGATACACTGAGGTGTACGTTCGCAAGTCCCTCAGTTAGTTGGGTATATGCGAAGGTACACTCAGTTTCCCCTTTAGAACTTCATCGCATCTTTTTGCCGTTATTGGCGAAGGGAAGCAGGATACACTGAGGTGTACGTTCGCAAGTCCCTCAGTAGTTCGGTATCTGCAGTACACTTCAGTGCTTGCTTTGTTTTCTTCTTCGCATAACTTCCCACTTCTTCTTGAAACATTTGTCGAAGAGAAATAATGTGTACACTGGGATGTACGTCGCAACTTCCTCTTGTCTTTCAAGGGAGTCTCGCGAACATGCCCTTCAGAGTCTATACATGTACCATTCGTACCATACTTTTGACAAAGTTGCGAAGGTTATTTGCTTCTGTTGATAAGACTAACACTTATTGATTTTTCTTGTGTTTTTAGATCTTCCCAAGCCTTCGACGGTCATACTGAAGATCAAGCGACGAGACGGTCGCAACAAGAAGACACTCCTGCGAAGGAAACCCCTACCAAGGGGCTTCGCCGTGTGGGTAAGGGTCGATTCTGATGACCCTGGTAGGTTGGGAGACTTCGGCTACTCCGGTGTCAAGGACCAGCGATTCTCATGCTGGTGCGAAGAGGAAGGCATCTTCGCATGAGGCTGTACTTCATCGACAGCACCAGAAGCCACTCTCCGTATCTCCCCTTCGGATACCCTTCGCTAGTGACGACGGTGAGCACTTAAATTATGCTAACACCTATGGCAAGGCTAGGAGTTCCCATGATACTCCCCTTCGCCCAACAGATACCCTTTGAACTTAAGTGAGTGATTCTGAAACTGTTGAGTGGACCCTGACCATTCGTCCTTCTGACTTGCAGAGTTGTTGACATCGAAGGTGACGGCGACGAAGCTCTAGTCGCCAACAAGCTGATGATCAACAGACCTTCTTCCCCCACCATGAATACGTGGAAGCATCGAAATATTGACTTCTCCAAGTTTATATCACGATGACAACATCGTCCCTCCCTTGGTCTCTCCGCCGTTTCCAAGGATCCCACGTGCTCCAACGGCGAAGCCGGACAAGGATCCAGACCTTGGCTTGAGGAAGTTCTTCGCCCAAAAACATCCACGTGTGGCGGAGGACTTGGGAAACGACCAGGAGAAGGACGAAACCTGGATCGATGAGGAGGAGGATCGATTCCTCAAAGCTTCGCAAAACTTCCCAGCTCTCAAAAACGAAAGATGCTAAGGAGATGGTGAAGTGTGCTCCTTCGGTAGTATCGAGACACCTTGCGTGACTCGACGAAGGCTATGCTGGAGCCATCGAAGTGTTTGGCGGAGGTAAAATTTCTTCAACACTTAGTTAAATTTTGATTTTTTATCTCCTTTTGCATCATCTAACTTTCCATTTGATTCTTCCTTCGCAGGCCATGGTGAGGGTAGATGACTGGCGAAGGCTATCGCCATTACCCGACGAGAGGCGAAGTTCAAGGATTTGCGTGTACCAAGAAGCCCAAGCTTATATCCAGCAGCAGACAACTGCCATTGCTCTCGACAAGTCCGAGGGACTGGAGATTGTCGAACGAACTGGCGGAGACTCAGCGAAGCTATTCCAAGCTCTTCGAGTCTACGAAGAGGCGAAGATGAGCTTGAAGTTCTCAAGGCTGAAAAATCTAAGTTGCTGCGGAGGAGAAGTCCCGCTTCGACGCATGCAGTTGCTGCGAAAGTAAAACAGAGCTCTGAAGCCAGCAAGACGAAGTTGAAAGCTGAGCTGAAGCTAAATATGATGAAGAACTTCGCAAGCGGAAGGAGCAGCTTCGACTTCTGCTACTGCCCGTTTCCAAGCTTCAATTGAGCATAAAGCTTACAAGAAGCAGTGGAGAGAAGGTGACAATTCGAAAGATAAGGAATCAAGGAGATGAGAGCTTCATCGCGATGCTTGGGAGACATGCCCATCAAAGACGATTACCCTTACGCAGCTGTTCGCAGAGCGACTAAACTATGTCGAAGAATGTGCCCTCGTCGACAAGATGAAACCGCCGCGCCCTGAAAAGCCTCAACAAATTTCATCTATCAGTTCAAGATGACGATGAGAATAGGGCCTTCGACTCTCCACCAGCCTTTGCCATAGCTCTCTTTTGCCTCCATTTATTGATGAATTATTAATTTATTTAACTCTTCAGACTTGTAAAATTTTTGTACACTGAACAATTTCAAATTGATGTAAAAACTATTAATTTTGCGAAGCTCCTGTGCTCGCATTTGCGGAGCCCCTGTGTTCGCATGTAATTAAATTAGGCACTTTGCATTTTGCTATTCATTGACTTATGTCTTTCTTTCTTCGCATGTTTTGTTGTCTGCCTTTTTTCTTTTGTACTTCCTTCGCACATCCTTTGCCCCGTAAGTCTTTGCAAACTCCAAGTGTTTGGAAAGATTTACAAATCAGATGCCGCTTCGCGAGAAACCCACGGAGACAAAGTCTCTTCGCAGTTTTTAGCAACTTTTAACCATGCGAATAAAAAATGATGGATACACTAAGTGTACGTTCGACCTTCCCTGAATCATCGATGTTGTGTTTTTCACGGAAATCCTAAGTTTATAATGACAAGAATTGATTGACTTAGACCTGATAGGGGTGTCAAGTCAATCAATCATACTGATTTGCCCTTAAACTTGGAGATAGAGGACTTGTTCTTCAGAAATTTTTACCTGCCCTTCGCAGGTTAACATCTTGGCAGGTTAGAGACCTACTGCAGGAATAGAAATCTGCCTTCGCAATTAAGAACCCTTACACTTCGCAGGTAACTCTGCCCTTCGCAAGTTAGAACCATACACTTCGTAGGTTTTACATCATCTTCCCTTCGCAATGTTAAAAACCTTACTCTCCGCCCAGTTATTACATCTTGCCCTTCGCAAGTGAAGAGATCTTGCCTTCGCAAGTTATAGTCATTACCTTCGCATAGGTAGGCGTTTGCTTGACAATTGTGGGTCACTTGCCCCTTTGTAAATCAAAATTTTCTTGAAAGACTTTAAGTATAAAATTTACGCGATTCTAGGAACGTTGTGTCCTTCACAGCTGTAAATTTTTACTTAGACTAGTTGAGCTCATTTATGAGCTGTGAGTTTTTAGCATTTTATTCCTTACGATGTAATATCGTTTAAGTGATTGACCTGCGTAGCAATAATAATACCATGCCCCCGTTTGAGGTCTTGGCGTCTTTGAGGGGTCTTGTGCCCTCTTTGAGGTTTGAAATGTAAAAGGAGGGGAATTTGCCCCTGATAAGATATCACACAACATTTTGAAGTTCAAAGTATTGAAGGCTTTCATTCAATCTACTTCAAAAAATTACAAGGCCGCTTGGCCAATTTTCGTAGTGTGCTTACACTTGCAGATCAAACATAATATTTTTTCAGATTATCCGTGTTCCCATGGGTGAGACAAGCGTTTGTGATTTGCATCTCCAGCCTTGTAGTCCCATCACGTATACTTCGCCAAATCCGATACCAGGTCTTCCCATTCGGGTTACTTGCCCCTCTCCTCTTTGCTCGACATTGGATGCCATTTCCGTAAAACCACAATCTCCCAGCTGAAGAGGTCGATGATCACCCTTTTGTTGTATTCCCTGGACATCCTGAGCTTGTAAATTTGTTGGCTGAGTAGGCATGCCCGGGATTTCCGGTAATCAAGTCAAGATTATGCCGCATTGCTTCCATTGCCTTCTTCGGAATAGAGCATAACTCGTAATGTAGGCTCATACATTTCTGATGGGAGCACAGCGTCCGACCCAACACCAGAGAAAGGGGGTTTCTCCCGTCGAATTCTTCGTTGTAGTCTGATTCGACCACATTGTATAGCTCTTCGACCCATACGACCTTTGCGTTGTCCAACTTCTTCTTGGATTCCATTGCAGATGATTTTATTGAACGACTCTACCTGCCCATTGGCTTGTGATGGGCTACAGACGCGAATGTGCGCTTATGCCTGGTCCGACACGCAATTGTGAGGCATTAAATCAAATTGCGGGCATTATCGAAACTATGGATTGCGGCAATCCAAATCTCGGTGATGACATTCTTCCAGAGAAATCCTTACATCGACTTTACTGTTCCTCTTCGGCTCAGCTTCTACCCATTTGGTGAAGTAATCCACCGCCAAATCAGAAATTTCTTTTGTCCGGAGCTTGAGGGAAAGGAACCCAAATATCGTCACTCCCCATTTCGCGAAAACAGGGTCAAGGGCGTAAACGGAGAAGAAGGTTTGTGATTTCTAGTGGAGATTTCATGAATTTGAATTTTGACTTTTAACGAAGTTACCATGGCATCTCCCTTAGTGACGGCCAATAGTATCCCGGCGGAGGGATTTCTCTGCCAATGCCCCTGTGCCCCCGATATGGGAACCACATTGCCCTTGATGGATATCATCCAACACCTCTGCCCCTTTCTCAGGCGTGAATACACTTGAGGAGGGATGGGAGAAAACTTCTTGTCATAATTGTCCCTTCAAATAAAACGAACCAAGAGTCACGGGCTTCACATACTTGCTCGTCTGCGGAATTGCAAGACCTGTGTCAGCTATACTCAAGGATTTCATCCATCCACGTACTCCCTCGGTCAATGAAATGAACCTCCTCAAGTTCGTCATCACTTCTCGAATCTCACACTCCCCAGGAAAACAGACCTCGGCGGATCTCTGTGGCGAGGCTAGCCAACTTCAACTAGAGCAATTCGGTGGTTGCTTCTCCGTCGGGACTTGAACCAAGAATGGACTTCAACCCTTCCGTTCCTCTTCACCACTCCAGAACCAACATCATACTCTCATCCCTGCTCATTATCCCAACACTTACTATGGCTCCACACGTAGAGTCGATCGGCTGCCAATTTTCATCAACGCTCACCAGACAGTCGTGTTGAACGATGGCGTCAATTTGGGGACTGCCGCGCACACTTCTATGTGCCACACGTAAGTCGTTTTTGCCTCAGTCTGTTCATCTGGAACTGACTCCACAAACCATCGCATATCTATCAAACGGATCTCCTTCAGGACCTCGCACATTTTAAACAACGATTCCTGTCCCCGCACACTCTAGAGTGAGATCAGTCATCACAAACAACGTCCAAACATCGCTTATGTTTTCGACGGAGGACGGTTCGTCGTCTAAGTTCTACGCGATGAAGTCTGCCAAGGCCGTCCCCTTGATGGCTTTTCTGGTTGTCGAACTACGAGTTGAAACCATTTAACGCTCATGGCCCACTTCAGCATTCGTAAACCTCAGAAATTGCAGATTATATACAATCGATAAGAACTTATGGATACGTGAATGACACAACTATGGGACTGCAAATACAGCTTAAAAATGAAGAGCCCAACACAATACTGCCAGGATCGGATATAGTAGATTACACAAGACATATCAATAATAACAATTGTTGCATAAAAAAAAACACGCCAGAACATACACAGAAAAAAACACAGAACAAAACAAAAAAAAGTAACTACTAAAACACATAGAGGAAAAACCACGAACAAAGCTAAGTAACCAAGATACATATAAACAAAAGCAATCAATACAAGAGCCATAAAACCCACAACTTTAAATCACACACTACCGAGTTTCGACAACCCTTCACAAAATAAAAACATACAATAGGACACAAATAAAGGAATTGTGCACTCTTATCACTACAACAAACTCCCAGACTGATGCAGACACACAAAACACTATAAGTCACACTCTGGGGACTTACAATCTAAGAGTAAAGATGTCTAGTTTGAATGCCTTCAGCGACTTCACTCACAACATACCTCTTTGGTAAGCTTGAAAACTACCTTGCTACATTCACATAAACACATTCACTGAGACGTAGAACTTTCTGCGCCTTGACAACCTGCGATGATAGCACAGACAGCACTTGACGTTATCGAAAGAGCTTCGCACTACTAAATAATGACACCCGTTACATCATATCGAAAACACCAGAAATTATATCCAGAAAGATCACTCCAACATGACAATTATTCTTCGAATTCACTTATCATACCAACAAGTGATACGGAGAAGTGTCAAGGTCTCCTTAAGTATCTACCCTGAACATGATAACTATCCTTCTTCTTGCTTTTGAATGATATCATGTCGTTAATAGTAGGCTCCAACATATACCTATACACAAAGACTGAACTTAAGCAAAGATGGTGTTTACAACATACTTAATGGAAGTATCAAACGAAGGCAAATTCACAGAAATAAGCCACAACATGCATCACCAATAAAGATAGTAACAATAATACAAACCTGTCAAAAGGTGACAAAGGCGTCTATGTCACTGAGTCTTACACTACACATTAGAGGAAATTAGCATAGGACCACATGAAGTAACCACTAACTACGAAGACTCTAGCCTATCGTGCCAGCTGATGTGAATCTAACTAACTTGTACTATCTATGGGAAGTGGGAACTATCTTATGGGACAGGCTATTGACATGAGATCGCAGTGTAGTCAACGCATACATCCATGTCACACCATTAGGGTTTAGCACCAGACTCATTAGGCACCACTACGGATTGACACAAGGACGGGATAAACCCACACCAGAAAGCATTATCTACCTCTCTCAACAAGCTGGCTATGCCTACACGTACTGGCCCCAAATCTCTTTATTTGTTTACGGCTTCAGGATGTGGATAACATCCAAGCATGTGATTGGGCGAATCTTGATCCACCCTGGCAATTCTTTCTACTGAAAAGCAAAAGACATCCTGTGTACTCTCTAGCAAAGGCCCTTAAATCCCTTCCATTGCCTGCTCCATAGATTCTCACAATTTCACCGTTCTTTCTGGAATGGTGGTGGTCAATGGGAAAGTCTCTGGCGCCCCCGGGCTCAGCCGTGAGAGAGAAGCAAACAAACCATGAATTGCCATGGCCTCTTGAGTGACGTCCATGGACCATCAAGATTCACCTGCCTTTCGTTTGCTTCTGTACTCTTCTTTCTCAGATGACTCTGGCATGTCCTTCTCTTTGCCCCCGCAAGTGGCGAACAGTCTGAGAGGTAACACTCTCTGCGCGACTTGCGCTGATCATCATGATGTCCCAATCTCTGCCTCTCATTACACCATTGCATCACATGAGGTGCTGTAACCACAACTGACTGATGCATTCAGAGACGTTGGACGACCAAAATCACTTGAGGCCGGAGCATGTTCTTCACACCAAGAACTTAACTTTACATATGTCGGCATTTGTCTTCCATTTCCATTCGGAAGGAAGAGTGACTATGCACACAGGCGAACACGCCCCCCACCACATCCAATAACCCGGATTATGGCAAGACTAATCGTCATCGTTTGTCTTCAATTTCTGAAGACATTTCAAAATTATGATTCTGACGAACAACACTACCTTTGTAGATCTAGGATACCGACGGACTCGATTCATCCGCGATCTTCATCTCGGACAAGAGAGGATCGTTCATGGGGTGCTTACCTCCCCGCTCCTCTCCAGATGAGAACGGTCGACACGAATATTATCATTGACAGTGGTTCATTTCACACAGCGCATTCACTTGAAGACAATTTGCTGGCATAGCTTTGACCCCTCAGCTAGTGCTGTCCCCAGCAGCAAACCCCTCCCGAATCACCCCCCTTCCTGTGAACTATTCCCGAATCGGAATGTTCGCTCTGTGGGACATCATCTGTTAGACGAAAGGTTTCTTCAGACGTTTGAATGCAATGCCTTCTCTCACCTTCCCTTGATGCGCCAGCCAGATCCATGGTTCGTGTGTAAGGTGAAGCAATCTCCAGTGTACATGGCCACATCTTGTGGAAGTGGCAATTAACTTTGACTCCTATCCCGAGTGTCTAACTGCGGTTTTGATGATGGGATCTTAATGTGCACACTTTCTTACTCACCTGTACACATTGAAGAGGATCCTTGGTTATTCGACAGTAGGGTGAGGTTAAACTTCTTCTTCTTCGCTGGCTGTTCCTTTTTAGAGTCGCCCTCCTCCTCACTATCTCCAGGTGCCCGACCTTTTCTGTTCATGTCCTCCACTTCGATGGACCTGGTTGCTTTTTGAGGTTGGAGGGGGGAATAGTTGCTTTTCTTTGGCCTTCTTCACGGCGCGAGCTTCCTCAGCATGTCGCATGCTTCGCTTCTCTCATCATTTCGTTCAGGTCTTGAACCCTCTGCCTTACCATTTGGAATTTGAAAGGACTATCTACGTCCAATCCCCCGATAGAAATTATCCAGGATTACACCCGGACTGCTGATGCAAGGTCCAAGGAATCTGGAAGAGTTCGGTTGCTTGGAATCCGTTTATACATAACTCCCTTATAGTCTCGTTCATCTGGGTCTGATCAACACGTGTAGCAACTCACTACCCCAAATAGACATATCCGCCTCCTTTTCTGCTCTTGCGAGTGCGCCATTAGAACATGATGAGTGAAGAGAACAGACCAAATTCATTGAAAATAAGGATGGCAACCTAAGAGCAACGACCTCGAGACCCATCGCCACATGCAAGCAGACTCTATGAACGAGTCACGAAAGACCTTCAGCCTTAACACCACTACAACCCTCCTTGAGGGTAACGGACTCGCACACTGCTTCTCACGCCATGAGATGCTCGAACATTCGCCAGTGGTCATCTGGGTCGTAGGATTTCCATCATAAGCATCGATGAAGAAAATTGATTTTTGACGATTGACGTTGCCATCAGATCGAAGCAGAAAAGAGACTTTTCAGGTTAGGGGAAATCTTGCACACTTCCCTCCGTCCTTCTGAGGACGAGAGGAACATCATGCCCTGTTCTGGTTAGCACCGCTCAGGGTAGAACCCCACTTCGGGGGACACGAACCCTGCCCGACTAGATGACGCTCGGTATATGACATGGCAGAACGATTGTGTGTGTCCATGGACTCGAGAAACGATGAGATGGTCCGGCTATAACGGGTCAGTCCCGTTAGCGAATATTACTCATCATCTATGAGTAGCTTGCTAAGCTCTCTCACCCTTTTCTTTTCGAGAACCCTTCTAGCTTTTTGCTCTCACCTGATCTCTCTTCTCTGGAGTAGTCATGCATCCATTTGAAGTAGCGTCACGCTCAGATTCTTTTTCTATGAGTGTCTGAACAGTCTTCAGACTCATGGACGTATGGACTGACGTTCCATCATCCCATCATTGTAAACGCGGAATGGCCCTCTTGATTATTCCTTGGGCACCCCAGGCATAAGAAAAGAGGCTTAGTGAGTGGTTGCGATTCTCCTAGCCTGATTTTCTCCCTATCAAGGGGAATAATCGGTCCCACATTCTTCCCTTCGTAGTCCTTTGGGGATGACGCGCTTCCTTGGAGTCTCAGTGATTAATATTGCCCAATTGCCACAGGGTGAGTGCAATATATTCCATGGCCCTGGTTTACAGAGCTCACTGCCCACCAGCCATTGTATACTTCCTTCACGTGAAGCCGCACACACAATATTCATCTAAGTGCCCAAGGCTTGACGGCTTGGATGCCTTCATGGTTGTCCTCATCTATGAGAAATGGAGCCTTTGCCATCCTCGTCACCCCCGTCTTATCTCTAGTGCGTTCTTTCGCGAGCATGTGCTCACATCAGATTAAAGCTACTTATCTACCCTTGTAACATATTCTCCACCATACACAGTGTCTTTGGAGGAGTACCGAGCTCCGTTTCTCCCACATAAGTGCCCAGGTCTTCGTCTTAAGCAGTGGTCAGACTGAGAGGCAACAATTAGAATCTTATGGGGTATGATCTTGACAAAACCTCAATTCTGGGCCTACTCTTTCTATTATTATGATAGATGGGACAGAGAGATGTATATTTTAACCATCCCATTAGCACCTGTATGAAATGATACTCTTTGAATCAAACAATGATCTTAACTCTGTGTTCTAAGGAAAACTGATACTCGTATTTCGGTCACCTACAAGTATACAATACAAGCGCTCCAAATTCGTTGCCTACTTTTAAGATATAGACAAATATATTTAAAAGGTAGGCAATAAGAAGTTTAAAACAAGATCAACTTTTTACATATAATAATATTTGATAACCAATCAAAAACTTAATATCTAAAACTTCGCGCACACTCAAGTGTTACCACTAATTTAGGACGTAGAGAGTGGTAATAATAATATTAATTCATTTCAGATCACAAAAATCAAACCAAAACAGATTAGATCATACTAAATCAGATTAAATAAGACATACTACTTATCATAATAAAAGAAAAGGGCCTAATTGTATATAATAGTTAAGCCCCATTTCTTTGGACTCAACTTATATGATTTGAATTGAACCAGACCGAATTGAACTAAATGAAACTGAAATATGTAATATATGAGTGTGATTAAATATTGATATGTGTTGAACTAAAGTAAACTAAGYTGAAGTAAATTTAATAAGCCTAGGGAAAGATGGCCTTTATAGTAGCAAGTGTAATTGTGCTATGCCACAAGATTTCCTCTAAGCTGCAAGGTTGAGAGAGGGGTGGAAGCTTCCCGTAAAAGCTACATCGGGAGAGTTGACCACTATTGGATGTTGGAGTGGAAACTTAGCACTTTCTTCTTAGCAATGGTGAGCCTTAGCACTACTCGAGTCCTTAGCACCTCGCCCTCGTCTAAGCTCCTTAGCACCTGCACAAAGGTAAATAATCCTTGTCGGATTATCTCCCCTTTGATACTTAAGTAAGTAACAATAAGAGACAAAAGTGCTATGAGAGTTAGAGAGAGAAAGTAATGAAAGAATCTCTCAAGTGTTAGTTGTTGAGAATGATTAATGTGTGTAATAAATGAGCTTCTTCGGGTATTTATAGGTGTCTTTTAAACCCTTAGAAGCTTAGATGCGTGACATTAGTCACCCATCCACACTACTAATTATCCATTTCTACCATTTCGGTGCACGGACATTTTGATTCACGGTCTGTCTCTGATTTGGTTGACTCGTGCTTGTGGGGCCTGTGCCACCTAGGTTCGCTTGATCCAAAGTTGAGTCGACACGTGGCAAGTGGGGGGGGGGGGTCCACATTCCACATAATTTGCCCTTCAAAGACCCTCAACCCTTCAGCTTTGGAGGGTGTTTAACCATGGCACCTCGAATTAAACTTCCTCATAGTTCAATGAAGCGTACATGGTTATAGCAATTCTTCTTCTTTTTTAGTGTGAGTTAGGTTGAAGGACCCACTCCTCTTTCTTTTTCTTTCCTTCCTAGGTTCGCTGGCCATTGGGCCTGTGACAAGGCCCAACTCTCCTTTCCTACTCCTTTTTTCTTCCCACTCGAACCCAAGAATTCAAATCTCGAATTCTTGGAGCCCAAAAGTCATGCCCCTTCTATAAATAGGGCAAAGTGGAGAGAGATACAAAACCATTATGCTCTGACTTCTCCCTAGAAATCTTTGAAGACATCGCACTTCTCTCACAACCACCTGCAGATATCTACATTTTTCTCTCGCCGTAGACGGCCAATGATAAGACACCCCTTGCAACACATAAGCCAAATTGAGAGAGCTAAGACCTTAATAGGCCCTTAAAAACCGAGCGCTTTTTCAAACACTTAGCACCCCTTTAAATGCGTTTTAATTTGCAAACAATTTTAACTTATTTTTAAACATTTTTCTGGAAAGTTTCAGAATTTTTTTGGATTTTTTTAAGCATTTTTGTAATTTTTCAGAGTTTCCGACAATTTAATTAATTTTGCAATAATTTAATTAAATTATCAATACAACTCTAAAATCACGATATTTTAACACAAAATAGTAGATTTTACAAGGAATTTTTGGCATATTTTTCCACAATTTTTTTACTTGTGGAAAATTAGTTAAGAATTTCTTAGGCAAAACGGAGCGTCCCGAGGAAGCCAAATAGCCCTGGGATCAGTATCAAATCAGCTGCAATCGTATAAAATCAYGTGCAATATTTTATTTGATTTTATTGCGATTTTATTTCATACGAATCAAACAAAAAAGGTAAGTAAATCGAGAAAATAAGGAAAGAACAAACTAGACGCAATTACGCCCAAGTGTTCCTTCCTTATTTGCGTGCTTTCCTATAAATAGGCACCCCCTACGACTCATTTCACAACTTTGCACGACTTTTCACTTGTCTTGCAACCTCTCTCTGCCTCTCTCTCTCTCTCTCTCTCTCTCTCTCTCATACACACTTAAACACATTCAAACACATAAACACATTAGGTCTAAGGTTCGAATGAAGGTTTGACAAGGGTTCCTAAGGGCCCGAAGCTCCGTCTTTGGTCTACAACATCGTGTTGCAAGGTAATTTTGAGGCCAAAGTCCCGTTTCTAACCCCCTTTTGCATGCTTGTATTAGAAATTCGACATTCTAGGTCTTTTCGTAGGTAAATTTATTAACAACTACTCAACAATCAAATTAAAAGCAACCTTAGGMAAACTTTCAATTTCTCGTAGAAGTGCTTGCATTATCGTCATTCACTAATAATATGTCTTAGACAAGACCGACAAATTTCATGTTCTCACGCCTAATTAGACAAACAATGGACAACCTGCATTAGGTACCTGGAATATGGAATTAACAACACATGACGCAACAAACTAGACATTACATGCATATATTTTTGTTAAACTACCTGCCTAGTAATCTTACATGCTTAGGGTTTAAAACGGAAATATGTTTGTTGTTGTCTTTTGGACAATGAACTGGCAATGACCGAATAGAGGCCACTAGATACAGGGGGGGCGTTATGCACTACTTTGCCCTTACCCTTATTCCCTTATCCATGACCTCGGTGCACAACCAAACTATTGAGTTCTTCGCCTTCCTTTATGCAATTATAGGCAAGGCTTAAATCGGGTTCTGCAACTTCCCGAAAAAGGTGCGGTGTCGACTTCCTCTACTCGTTTCGAGTATAATATACACAACTCTAGGCATACTCACAATATGTAAATGCAAGAATTCAATTCTAGCAACCCACATTCATCACCTAAATTTTACCCCCTAGAGTAGAGGGACCAGAGTCTTGCTCGGTGATGCTCCGACACTCGTACACCACCGTATATTTTCAAAGTTCAAGGAAACTTCGTTTCACATTTCACTAGACTTATATCTTTCTTCCTTCACACGTTTCAAACTTTCAAATTTCGATGTCTTCGGAGTTCAACCTAGACTTCAGGTATTGTCCACACCTTCTTTTATTCGAACCTTATTCTTTATTAYTTTTTATTAATGTAATAATATATGAGTGATGTAAGTTCAACAAAATCTTCGCCTGTTACGTTTAGAGTAGGGGCCTTCGAAGAGCCTAGGCCAACTTCGCGTGGTTCAATTTTGAGTGCGAGCTCTCTAACCATTTGTGCTTTAGCTTCGCATTCAATAAGCAGTCGAACGTTCCCTAATACTCTCCTTATACAGGAAAAAGAATGCCTCGCATAAAGACTATTACATGGAGAGACCCTCGCGATCAGGTCTTTGAAGACTCTGTTAGAAACAAAGTACCYGGCCCTTCAGGGCAAGATGCGAGGGTGTTAGGGACGATGGGATCGACGAAGGGGATGACATGACCGCTACACCCTTTACTAAAGAAGTCCGAGAAAGTGCTGATTTCAGTGATGGCGAAGGGTTCGAATCGGACCAATGATGTCAGGCCTACTCCGAAGACTATTCTAATGCAAAAGAACTGGCCCGGTTTTCAGCACTTTGAACTCAAAAGGCCATATGTGCTCCGCACATTGGCTTTGTTGAGCCATAATTAAAGGAAAAAATGATTATCCCTATGGAGGGATCCAACATTACCCAGACACCTGAGGATTATTCGGTAGCTAGAATATTAAAAACAATCAATTTTCTCACATAACTGAAAAACTAAGTGTAATTTCTAGTCTACAAGTAGCTAGAAGCCGAAATATTATTGTTCGTATAGTTAATGTGAGAATTTTGTAGTTCGGATCTTAGTTCTGATAAATTTGAAATTACAATTGAAATAGTATTAGAAATTTATTATTTTAAGGTAGCACTTGGATCATATCATTGAATCATTCAATCGTAGATTCGTATTGTGATCCTAACGGTCAAAATTTATATCCTCATAGAATCATATGATCCTACAAAATCATGATTCTACTATAGAATGAGAWCGAAAACTCAATTTTGACTCCTAAAATTGTTGGATTTGATCGAGATATTGATAACAATGGTTATAACAAGCTCCTAGAGTTTGAATATTTTATGAAAAATATGCATTGAAGTTGTGAGTTTGACACTACTATTTTGTATTCAAAATTAGTAAACAAGTGGTCTATTGTAATTTTCATGTATATCTAGCACTATTATTTCGGATTATTATTATTATTATTATTATTATTATTATTATTATTATTATTATTATTATTATTATTATTATTATTATTATTATTATTATTATTATGGGGGGTAGCGCGCGGAGAAATGAAAAAGCACCAAGAAGCACACCAGCAGATACGAGAAAAGAAGAGCACGACATAGACCAACAAACGCGAATGCCAAAGTATTAAGTAACAGAGAAGTGCCCCGTGTAAAGTGGCAAGACTCAACCGCGATGCAAGCAAAAGCAATAGTGCCGAACACCACCCTCTGAATAAACACCCAAACCACGTAAGCAAAGGTATACGGTGCAAGCTGCCATGCCAATACACCAAAACCAGGACCGGAAGCGTGACAGATGGTCCAAGAAGCTCGCAAAGCGACATCTAAGAGAGTGAGCCCTCGAAAAGATTAGGTGGCAAGACGCATACAAACTTAGGAGTTTCGAAACCCTAGTCTAACGCCGACAAATAACAACGACATCTGGGGGAGGATCACAAGTTGACACAGCAATCATCTGAGTCAACTTGACACCTCTGTGAAAACAGAGTCCACAAAAAAGATCCCACTAACCCACGAACACCGAACCAAGGAAGGCCCGCAGCGATATCGGGAGGAAAGACCCCCCAAAGCGACCCGGGCGGTAGGCCAAAAAGCTCCGTTTGCGACTAACTGCAGAAGCCAAGACAGTCTCCGTCAAATACGCAAACTGCCAACCACAAGGATACAAGATATTATATAGATAAAATATTATTATTATTTATATGAAAACTACGGTAAATGTAACAACTCTTACAAGACAACAATGTGATAAACCAGAAAAAAAAGGAGCCGAAGACATAGAAGCAATAAATATTTAAGAAAAAGGTTAAATTAAGAAATTAGTTATGTTAA
>SNQN01003861.1:4608-38010 GCA_008642245.1 Bassia scoparia | reverse complement strand
TATTATTATTATTATACACAAAACGTGGTAGCGTTCAACAACAAAAAATGGACAGTGATCTTACAATAGAAGTTGGAGGGGCTGAGATACATCTGGGCCCCCACTCCTCTAGCAATAGAGAAGCTAGCCGACTGAAGATGTGAGCAGCTGCACGTGCCCAATGTCCTGGGCCTGGAGAACGTCTGATCCCTTCAGAAGCGCAACAGCCCTTATCTAATTTCCCCAAAGAAGAGAAGGAAAAAAGGAGGAAACCTATCATTTGTCCTAACAAGCGCCAAATACTTCTCCCGCTTCCGCTGAGCTGCTACACGCCGACCATACGAACAGGACGAGTCAGAACAACCCAGATTGCGTCAAAGGAGAAAGAACCGTCAGATCACACACTACATCCAAGCCGTCATCCAGAATGAGCAAAACTCGCCGTCGAAGAGCCCGTCGATACCCCATCAGTCAACCAACATTACCTCCTTACGAGCAGTAATTGCCCAGATCGATAACAAATGTCAAGAAGAGTATCGCGGCACAATTGTGACGGTGCTATGATCCATCAACGCCCGAGCAAGGAAACAGCGTGATCCCCATAATATCTCCATCAAATAACCCGCGAGCAAGCATGAACAAAGGAGCCGAACGGAGAATAAAGGAAACCAACGCTAAAAACAGAACAGAACGATACAGTCTTTACCGTTCATGAGTCTGGCCAAACTAGATATCGGAACCACGTGAAAGCAAGAAGCATGATCCTTTATGGTTATAACTAGATAATTACTCGAGCAAATGCTTGATTTAAATAATATGTATATATTATACTTACACTCACAAAACATATTTATTCTTAAAATTTGATTACTTATTAAGCTTATAAAAATTATTTTACAATTATAGATTAATCAAACAAGTTTGAATTATTATTTTCAAAGCACATTTATTATTTGATCTTTTTATTTTATTAATAATTGTTTTGATATCTTTTTTATGCAATCAAGGGAAAATGGGAGGGAAATTTGGGAGGGAAAACTTAAAAGGTCGGTTTTTTCTTTAATAATAACTAGATAATCCCCGAGCATATACTCAATTTTTAATAAAATACAAACTGCACTAAACTATATGCTATTAATATAGTTATATGTGAATTAATAAATATATAAATCTTGCTCAAAAATATAGTTATTAACATTCTTTAAATGCTTTTTTACATTTTTTTATGCAATATAATTAATAAAGTGTGTTTGAAAGGAAAATTTGGGAGGGAAAATGTGAGAGGTGGGGATTGCTTTAGTATAAGTAACTAGATAATTCCCGAACATATGCTCGGTTTTCAAATAAAATATAAGTTACTCAAAACAAAATTAATATGGAGTATTTGATATTTTTAAATTGTCATTATTTAAAAATAAGGTTTTATTTTGACAAAAAATATTTTTTAGAATTATTATGAATTAATAAATATATAAAATTTTACTAAAAAAACATATTTATTAACCTTCATTAAATGTCCTTTTACATTTTTTTTTTATGCAAAATTAATAGTGTGTTTGGGAGGGAAATTTAGGAGGGAAAATTTTGGAAGGTGAGGATTGCTTTAGTAGTAGTATATAGATAGATTAGATTAATTATTAGATGTTGCAAAATTCTTTTGTTCAAATTTTGGTGTAGCATCCTTTTCAATGACATGTGTCAAGAGCAGTTCAAAACTTTTCTTTACTACATTAAGTTTTTGCTTTTTGAAGCTTTCTAACTGTTTATAATCACATTTTCCTTCTTCTATCGGAACAAATATTTATTTTACAGAAAAAATAATACATTTAATAGTAGTGTCATGTAAATGGTTGCGAATTTCACGTTTCTAGCACTTCAATATGAAATTTCACATTTCTAAGTCTATAATCTTCTGTAACAATAAACTCCTAGAATTCTGATTTACTTTAGTTGATAGTGTGAGTTTCTGACTATTATTTTGTATTCATACACATCAATTTCAGTAAACAAGTGGTCTATATTGCAATTTCATGTATYTGACTCTATATATAATTTGAAAAAAAAACAAACTCCTTGATTTCTGATGAACTTTTTAAATGATGCATTGATGGTGTGATTATTTTTGTATTCATAAGCATCAATTGCACTGATATCAATAAACAAGTGATCTATTGTAATTTCATGTATCTAACACTATCGGGTGTTTTATCACTCTACTTTGTTACTCTTTATTTTCACATTATATACCTATATTAAAACAAACAGTTAGGTTTTAAAGATTTACTGTCAAGTGTCAACACCAGTTCAAATCTTTTTTTTTTTTTGGGTAATTCCATCTCGTACCATTGAGTTTTTGACAATTCCATTTTGTACCATCGTTTTGTTTTTATTCCAAGAAATACCATTGAGTTTATGTATTTTCCACTTGATGCCATTAAAGTGTGATATGTTTGGAAAATATGGAGTATTTTGGAGTAACCCATACTTTATTCTACATTATTTATCGACTAAAAACCCCTCAAACAAGTACCCAATGGTGAATTCTTTGAGTTGCAACTCCAAAATATTCTATATTTGTCGAGAATATTACACTTCAATGGTATCAAATGGAAATGTTATAAACTCGGTGGTATTTCTTGGAATAAAAAAATAACAATGGTACGAAATGGAATTGTCAAAAATTCAATGGTACGAGATGGAATTTCCCTTTTTTTTTTAGATTTCTTAATTACTTTATCCCTAATCACATTTTTTTCTACTTGTACTATAGAACAAACAGTTATATTTCATAAATAATTAGTTATACATTTAATAGTAGTCACATGCAAATTATTGCAAATTTCAAGTTTCTAGCATAACAACTTGAAATTTCACATTTATAGCACTATATTTTATTATAACAAACTCCTAAATTTGAGGTAAAGGTTTGAAATAATGTAGTGATGTTGTGACTTTCATTTTGTGTTCATACACCAGAATTTCAGAGATATTAACAAACAAGTGATCTATTGTAATAATGAGAGTGGTTATCTTAGGAGTCGAGGAAAGCATGCATGCAAAACTCCAAATGTTAAAAAAAATGTGGAAAAAGACATTAGTTGTTAGTTTGCCTTTTGTAATAAGTCTCCCTACGAGGAATGATAAATCTAGCGCAGCTAGACACATAGCGCRGCCACTGTTTGACACTGTTCATTTATAAAAAAAAWAAAATTATTCAATTCTAACATTGTCTGGAAATATATAAACATTGTCTTACGAGTTTGTAACATTGTCCAAYTACATACCAAACATTGTCTCAAYGCAAGCTAACATTGTCCGACAAACTTAGTTGTDTTGACCAAACTTTGACCCGCGCTTTATCTCTAGCCGCGATTGCTCTTTACTTCCTCGTCTCCCTACAACCCTCATCTTTTTTGCTGACACAAATAAAAAAACTATTGTTAAAGATAGTGAAACAATACTTACTATCTTATTTTTGTTTGGTCCAACACACATGTAACTGGAGGTTAAAAAGCACTCAAGAGGGGGAGGGGTTAATTGAGTGTTAATGGAACCATTGTCAATTTTCCTTTTCTTTTAAAATAAGGAGGAATCAATTGGGCAAGTTCATTGTAGTGGAATCATAAAGTAAAACAATAAAGTAGAAACACCACAATTTAATGAGGTTCGGTCAACTCTGGCATACRTCATCCTATCCTATGTTTTCTTAATGATCTACTTCGAAAACAAATACATGGACCCYAACGATTTCCCTATTTTGAGAACCATTTCACCCCACACTCTACTCCGAGTGTGCTCAACATGCTCACACCAATTAGCAAATGTGTTTGACCTTATAAACACTCCTGAACTTCAACCCCTTTGTTGAAGATCTTAACAATTCGAACTCTCTTAAACTTACTTCTAGTAAAGTATACTAGTTTTTATGTGCACGCGATGCGTGCGACATATTTTAAATTTATACACAAATATAATCGAATATTGAACAAAGGTATTCCTCGTAGATCGTATGATTTTAAACGACTGATTCCATAAAATGATACTACTCCCATTATTAAGTATTGAATCTAACTGGAGATTTTTTATGATATAAATTTGAAAATTTAAATTTGGTATAAACATAATAAATTTATGGGATTAAATTACTAAATATTATTAATTAGTAATTGACTATCATGAATAATTTTTATTTACCCATTTTTACTTAATTAAAGTTTTCCTTTTTGTTTATTGATTGACATTATTTGATAGATGAATATACCATTTTAGTAATTATTTTTTCAATTGATGTTGATTGAGATATTTGATGGATATATCATTTTAAACTTATTTTATGACAAATAGGGTAAACAAAAGGTTTTTCAAATTTTATTTTTACATCGTTTTTAATTAGATCATTAAAGGTATTTGAGTAATTTCATAGGGGGRTCACCATTGCACGCTCCCCCGTTCCCTTATGTAATAGAGATAAGAGCCAACTTTAGTACTAAGTGTATGCGTATGACTTGATGATGAACAAATGAATTAAATGTATGAAGCTCTCAAAAGAATTTCTCAAATGACGCGGTGAGAGATGTGAGGTATTGAGAGTGAATTGGGTAATTAAGGGTATTTCACTATTTCCAAAACTTGATTTCTTAAACTCACAAGTATTCAAAGAATAATATCTTTGTGATTTTAGGTAACTATTTATTTTATTTTGTCTCAAATACTCATAAGAATATAGATAAAAGAAATACAACTTGATTAAGGAAACCTTAATATATCAACCAAAACATTCGGCGCTACAAATATTACAAATATTTTCGATATCAAAGTGTTGAAAAATATTTTCCAAAAAAACTTTTTTAAACCATGCAGTAGCAATGCCTCATTAGTTAAACAGGTTCCCTAATCTAGTAGGTTATGAATTTTGTACCAACTGGTTCCCAAATTCATAACACTACTATAACACACACAAAACTTATAATAGTTCAATCACAYAAGTTCATACAAACAAACACTTTCAATGAAGTTCCTAAATATAAATCAATGTAATATTTAAAATATTTCTCCATGTATCTTCAAGTCTTTGAAATCTTCTTTTTGTTTAGATCCAATGTGTTCTGACTTAGCTCTTCAAATGTCTTCGAAAGACTTTCATGATTCAAGTCTTGGTGTAAACTTTTTGCTACACATGTAACATAGTTAATGTATAGCAAAGTAGTAATTGATTGTTTAGCAGTACAAACAAAGGAATCGTTCCTGCTGGTTCCCCACCAGCACATGGAAGTATATAAAATCAGCTATTCCCTAGAAAGTGACAAGTTAAACCATAGAAATAGCACTCAAGCATTAAGCTTGTCTAGGGAAACAACTCTTAGTTATAGCTCGTTCCAGACCAACTATTTACTCTTATCATCAACTTMTTTCCTTAATTAGTGTTTATCATTTTTCAAAACTAAGGAAATCAACAGYGACACTTAGCTTGCTCATTCTTTAATGCTTCTAATCTCTAAAGTATCCTCAATAACCAACCTTAAAGAAAAATGGTAGGGGCAAGAATTTTTTGCATGGTTTTGAAAAAAAAACAAAAAAAAAACATAATTGATGTATAAATTGATATTGTTTGATGTATACATGTCCATGTTTAAGAATATTGATTGTTTGTTAATTACAATAGAAATTTCAAATAAACTATAGATTATGGATCTATTTTGTTCACTTAATTTTTATTAATTTCAACAAAATAAGTTTAGAAATGTCCAGAAAATAAGGGTGAAACCAATGACACTTATATATCTAGTGTACATTAGTTTATTGTACATCAAAGTCAATACTCCCTCCGTTCCATGAACAATGTGTTATACACTATTTGGGTCAACAATATGTAAACTAATTTACTAAAGGAAGTGGGGTTAAAATGTAAATTTAGATTGGAGAAAGAACAAATAAATTTGCATTGTTTAATACATGTAAGTGTATTGCAAGTGGCATAAATGGGTTTCACATGGTGGACCACCCCTATTTAAAAATAATATAGGATTTCTTAAAATGGAATAAAGTGAGTAATAGGAATTTTATGGAATGTCCATATGAAAGAAGTGACATGAACATCGGGGAACGGATGGAGCATATAATAAGGGTCATTAAATTTTCTTTAAAGGTGATCGTGTCAAAATTAAATATCATTATGCAAAAAAAAGTTAAATTGCATTATAAAAATAAATATATTGATGAAATTATTAGTTTACTAGTAAAGGTCACTATAGTCTTTTTCCACATTTTTGTTTTTTAATTTTTGTTTTTTTAATTTTTCGATTTTATTTTTCGTTTTTTTTCCAAATTCTTTTCGAACTTATTTTTAGTTTTTTATTTTCGTTTTTTCCATGCTTTTGATTTTATTTTCTTTATTTTAGTTTTTCCAGATTTTATTTTTAACTTTATTTTTTGAGATTTTATTTTCTACCTTATTTTTTATATTTATGATTTTATTTTCCAAATTTTATTTTTTCTTTTTTTTCATTCAGAATTTGCTTTTTTCCCCCATGTGTAAGTGAATGCAAACGAAATTCAAACCACTTGTATTTCTTTGATTTTTTTCTAGATTTATTAGTTTAAATCGTATATTTTTTTGAACTAGTGTAAGTTGTATCAATTTTTTTTTTCAGATTTATTAAGCAAGTATTTTATCATATTACTTGTAAAATTTTCATAAAGTTTAATAAAATTAAAGTATATTGGTTTAATATTGGTGCACCAATATATTGGTTGTTTATGATATAGTATTTCAATTTCTATCCAACATGTTGCCACTCAATCAAAACCCAAAACAAAACCGTACAAGATTTAGCGACAGACATGCAGTTGGTAATATGCTATAGGGACGGCAAACTGCGGTCGATAATAGCAGATTACTGACTGCATTCGCGGTTTTAATTTCCAAACATATTAAAAGCGATCGGAAATTAACTAACAGTTTTGGCGGTTGTATCATCGGTAATTGTTTACCGACATAAAATACGGTCGATAAATCCAATTTACCCAACACTTTGCGCCGACTGACGTTTACCGCCGTTTTTTAAGTTTACAACCGTTACTTGACGGTCGGCCAAGCCGATTTTTCTTGTTGTGGCCTATGATAGTGTTAAGCAGGTTTTGATCTTTACTAAATGAATAGAAAAGTATGGCTTAATAGTTAATACACTAGCCGATATGGGATTCAGTTTCTAAGACAAGCACTTTCTTTATATCCTATTACAGTTATTTCTAATTTTTTCCACGTTTAATCCACTTACAAACATGAAGAAGAAGAAGAAAAGTTGAGACCTTCTCTCTCTACACCTTCTCTTTCTTCTACATTTTCGTTTCAACTTTGGATTGCACTGTTTGATTGCGATGGCGCGTAATTCTAGAGTGAAGTGAAACCTGCAAAAGGAGATGAGCGAGTTTCAGCGCAATCAAAAGTTATGATAGGGATTTCGGCTCGACAATTTTGGAGGAGTTGAAGAATTTAAATGAAGGTTTCGAAGGTACTCAAGAAGGGGGGGGGGGGTGAATTGAGTGCCTATTAAAATTTTACGATTTGAACTATCTAGAGAGTATACAGTAGGATTGGTCTCGCAGCGGAATAATCGTTAAATGTTGCGTAAACAATATAAAGGAATAAAACAAAGGCGCACCAAATTTAACGAGGTTCAGCTAACTATGGCCTACGTCCTCCTATGCTAGTTACTTTTATTAATTCTACTCCGAATAAAAAAGCAACTTTCACTGTCAAAGTATGTGAACTCACACACACACAATGACACCCCACACTCAACCCAAGTGTGCTAATTTCGCACTTGATCTCAAAAGCACTCATAATTGAACTCACAATTGTTACCCAATCACTAACCCCTTCGTTGGTGATTCAACACAATGCAAATCTCTCAATTTACTCATTCGATGAGTTTACAAGATTATATGATTGATCAATATGTTGTGCACTTGTGTGAATGAATTATGCTTGTTCGATCCTAGACTAAGGCTTTTTCTTTCTCTCAAAAATAACTCTTTTATGAACGTGAAGAGAAGTCCCAATGTGAGTATGCATGCTCTGAACATTTATAGCCAAAAGCCTAGTAATTACTTGATGTCGAAAATCCTAAAACATGTAAGATACTCATCCAAATATTCTTACATATTTTAGGAAAGTCACATAAGATATTATTTCATACTTGAAAATATAATATCTCATGTTACCTTAATTCCAACACAAGTAGTTACCAAATATTCTGAACATAAATTTTCACCAGATCATCTTGAAGTTTCCAAAAATCTTTTCTTAATCGACAAGAGGATCCATGTTGTGAAAACAGTAGAACTGTTTTCCCAACTAGTAGTGTCAAACCAACTGACCAACTGGTCTAGTTGTTTTTTACCCTAAGAAATAGCCCTTTGTCATCAATCAATAATACAAGCATTCATCAAACATACTAATGCACTTATACAACAAGAAGACTTATTCTAACCCTAGAACTAATCTTCATTGTTCTTCAATTTCTCGAAGCTATCCTTGATTCTTCATTTGCTRACTGGATCTTCTCGAGTCTTCCTCGAAGGAGCTTTCTACTTCAAGAGTTGGAATTCCTGTATGCCAACACATATAACACTTCGCACAATATAACTTGTTAGCATACTTTCACTTTCTTACAAGTGACCAAGAATAGTTTCTCAACTATTCAGACCAGTTGTATTCATCAAATTAGTGTACTTGTTCTTGCAACTGTTTGTCATCACTCAAAACACTAGGAAACTCAACAAATTCCCCCTTTTTATGATGACAATCTCTGTGAGAAGTTCCTGTAAAAAACAAGTGATATGCAACAATAACTCTACCACAATGAGACTATTTTTTGACTTTTTGATTTTTTTTATTTTTTTTAGTTTTCGACTCTAGATGAAACAACTAACTAACTTGGCTATTTCCTATTSAAGCATAAAACAAACCATCCAGAATCATATTATATAAGAGAATCATCTAGATTTTTATTGACTCAATACAACAATTTTAAACTGACTCAATCTAAGGTAGACTAAGGCTTCCAGAACTTATAATTATTTTCCTTGTTTTGGCAACATTAAAAAGCAATCACAGATTAGTAAGAACATGCACAAAATATCATTTTCATCCCAAGGATAGCATCAACTACCAATTCATACCAAATTCAGGATACGCCTATTAGTTTCACAAATCACAATCCCAAAACAAACAAACYGGGGGAATAATAGTTCTGTAGAGTCAAACAAGAACCAAATTACATGAACAAAGATTTGTAAAATGGCATAAGAAATAGATAACCAAAAACAGTTCAAWAGATAGGGGGAGGGGTAACAGAAGGCTAGAACAGATCATCATTCATCGTCATCATCATCCTCTTCATCCTCCATCTCATCCTCTGTAGCTTATGGGTCAGAATCTTTATCATCCTCATCAGCTTCAGGCTCATCATCATCTTCATCCTGACTCCTTTATGCAAAAGAATTGGCAGATTCCTTGAGGTCAATCTTTTCATCATCCTCATCCTACTTCTCAATTGATCCCTTAACACCGGGACCATGACCAGTCTAATAGTGGTAGAAACAATAGTCTGAACAATCGGAGCGGTCTCAACCTTTTGACTAGTATCAACAACACCTGCTTGTTCATAGTTCCCTTAACCCTCATCTAAGCAACCCAATCTCTTGAAAACATTTCTCGAGTCTCATTCAACTTTTCCTCTAAACTCCCTTGTCTCTCAGTGAAAGAGGTGGTCAAATCATGCACCATCTTAAACAACTATTCCAGTGTCTTATCATGCTTTTCAATCTTAGAAATTAGTGGAGTAAGATCAGTAGTTGTATTGGTCTCCTCTACTTTTTTCTTCTTAGCATCARACTTATTCTTGACTGGAGTCTCTTCAATATTGCACTGTTTGTCACCAGTGATATCCAATCCCATTTGGCGTAGAATTTTCATAGAGAATTTTTATGCTGGGATGGTATCACCACTAAGAGTCAATCCTTCTTTCATCAAGATCCTCGAAWTGAGGGACGCATAAGYCAGGGAGTGAGAGAGAGTAGTCTTACAGTTCATCATATGCTCAATCACGAGGGCAGGAAAATTAATCTTCACATTTTTCATTATTAGATAAATAAGGACYATATCCATGATCTAGTCACAGTCACATCATTATCACCTTCCTCTTCTTCCTGATTCCCTTTTGGAGGCTTTAATAACTCGAAATCAAGAACTTCTGCAAGGTTCTTGGAAGTAGTCCAATGTTCCTTCTCTTTTTCTTCAACCTCATCCAATTTGATTTCAAAGCTAGGATTTTTGGACAGTGAGAGAAGGAGTGGGTTCCACAATTCTTGGGTTAGGGTTTGTGGAAGTTGCAAATTGTGGTGGTGGTGATAATGTGGATTGAAGAGTTGGAGGAGGAGCTTACATGGTGGCTTTTTCTGAGTAGCAGTGGTGTTAGAGTACCAGTGTTCAGGAGGTGGTGGTTTGAGTGGTGGAGGAGCTGATGAGGTTGTTTTTTGGTGTTAACAGTGCTGTCTGATTGCTCAGTGGGCACAATCACTTCTGATTTGGCAGCAATAGCTTTCTTTCCTTTCCCTTTTCTAGTTCTTTCTTCCCCATACTCATAGAAAATTTCCGATCAGAAGATTGCACCCAAAACTGAGGTGATGCTTTGAGAGAGAGACAAAGTTTTCCAGTGAGAGATKATTTCAGAATTATGATGATCAAAAGAAAAAACAAAGAGGGAAATATAATATGATGATCAAAAGATAAAACAAAGAAGCACGTAAGGAGTTATGGAAAGTGAAGTGTTGGTAGTTGTAAAAGAAGTGGAAGCACAAAGGGAAGTAACTTCCCATAAATACGTCAACTTACCAAAAATACAGTGGCACGTGAGTGGATTGGACCCTACTCTTATTTTTACTAAAAATACAAAATTTGAATTGCATAAATATCATAGCTGCAGCAGTTAAAATATCCGATAATTTTCCAAAAACCTTTATATTTGCAAGAACATATACGTGCCATATGTTGTTCTCCTCTGTACTGTTCCTTACCCAAACAGTTCACCTGTTTTGGGCAACTTAGTTCACTTCACTTGCTCATGTCTTCTTCTAGACATGGTAAGACGGATCTCTAGTTTACTGTGAACCAGCTTCGGCACCATAGACCAGTGAGAAAGGAGATTCCGTTGAAGTGCGGATAGAAGTCATGTAACCCCATGAGCAAAGTGTCGCTTTTGCGACCAATCGATAATTCTCTGTCATTTAGAGATAATTGTTGAGATTTATTAGCTGCTTCAACTGCCATTTACTTGCGGCCTGTATTGTGATGACTTGTGGTGCTGAATTTATATTTGGCAATTAGATTGCACATTCTGCTTGAAAGTGGTGCCGTGTCACTAATGATTTCGTGAGGACTCCATAGCGACAAATGTTTGTTTTCTATGAATTTTGCCACAATGCTTGCCTGGAGCTTTGCTATAGACTCTCGACCATTTGGTGAAGTATCTATGCCACAAGTATGAATTCATGACCTCCTTCCCGGTGGCGTAATCTTCCTATTATTCTACTCCTATGTATAGAAAGGTCATGGAGGAACAAATGTGGATAAGAGAGATGGGGAACGTTGTGTCATTTGGAGTGTTTTGGCAAGTGTACATGAGACATGTGCATGCAATCCCCTTTCTATGGTTGTCAGTAATACCCAACTGATATTTTGGAGGCCAGGAGCCTTATTCATGGTGGTGCCACAAATCCTATCATGACGTTGTAAAGGGCTTCGCCCGCCTAGGGGCGGACCTCAGCTTCAGTGTCATGGATTGAGCATGAAATCCGCATGTGAAATGCTTGGGGTGTGTTGTCGAATTGAGGGGATCGCCACCGTGCCTATACAGGTTAATCACGGACGCTCGAAACATTGGTGCCAAATTAATGTCCCCACAATAGGTCCAGTAACCAAAGTGTGGTTCGGGGACATGGTACGGATTGATCAGTAACCCAATCCGCCGCATGTAGCGGCCGCTACTCGGCTCATTGTAGTTCCATAAGTCAATAACAATTGAATTCAAAGAGCCTATGAATTGATCTTGAAAGCGCACTAACCTAATATTATTAGGTGGGTTGCTATTATGTACAAAACAATGACTTCTACCATAGATAAGGCGATCACTTGATTGTTAGTCAATATTAATAAGGTGCCTATAAAACCGTCGTCCATGATTATCTGACTTTAATGTGGTTTGCATAATTTCCGGTCTTGTTTAAGCAAAATGTACAAGTTGATAGAATATGTACAAACGAAACAAGAAAAACAAAGTTAGTAAAGCATAATAATATACATGAGTGTCCTTCTCACCTTGTCACTGCGAATAATCAAATTGTAGAGTAAAACTAAAAGGATCGTCCTTCGATGAATTGCTAATCGAGACAAATAAACGCGTTAGTATGACAATAACAATATGCATACTAATAAATCGTGACAAGATGAGATGATAAACGATTTGAAAACGTTAATGACAATCCTACATATTTACATGAGATGATTCAAGAGTTGATTTCTCATTGCGTTAATTAAATGAAACTCGCAATAATAATTAGTCAAATTAAAAGTGACAAAAGGAATTAAGAAGAGTCAAAAAGGTGTTTTAGGAGGTAATCTCAGAGTTATACCTTGATTTCGTTTTGTTGGATCGAAACAGAATCGATGCTTAATCAAGAACGAATGATTTTAGATGTATGAGAGCGCAAGTTAGGGACAAGAGAATTGAATAGACGTGTGTCAGTTGAAAATCGTGTCTTTTCGGAATGAGCAAGGCACGTATTTATAGGCGCGAGAGGCACGAGGAGGGAAAAAACCTGCGATATAGCAGGAGGGCTGCTATATACGCACGCTCTGCGTATATACGCAGATTATTCTCCGGTATTCTTTTGATTTCCTCTGATTCCAATTTCCATAATACGTGATTGCCTTGATTCGACTCACCTAGACACCCTTGCCCTCTCTCCAAGCAAAGAGTTCTAGAGTGTTCTAGAAGGTTCCACGTGTTTCCGGGTATTTTTTGTGTATTTTGTTTTTTTTGTATTTTCTGCGTATAAAAATTAAAAATCATAAGAAAAATATAGAAAAATCAGAAAATAATCTAAAATACTGAAGAGCTCTAAAAAATGTGAAGATCACCAATATAATAATATTTAAAAAATCTAAAAAAGAAAATTATTAATAATAAATAAAAGAAAATATTTTTGCCCCCTTTGTTTGTCCTTTGCTCAATAGTTCCGAGTATGACCTCACGTATTTCCAACTTTTGTGAGTTCAAAGCATCTTTTCTGAGTCGAAACAATCACGAGACGCGGTATGTTTCATCACGGATTACTCATTTGGGGAGACACATTTAGGTGTCTACAGACGTGTTACATGATTGTTCGGCTTACTTGTTGAGAGATCCAAAGTAGGTGAAGACCATTGTAGTGGCGTTTGTAGAGTTCTCCGCCTTGAAGTAGCTATTGAGATGCGAGACGCCTCAAAGCTCTTTGTTGCTTTTTTGTTGCATTGGAAGGATACTCACCAATTTCTAGGTAGTCTTTGATGTCCTTGTACCATGGCTCTTCCGGATCGAGGTTGGGAACCTTATTTGTTTCGTCTAAAGTGCAGACGTATGCTGGTTCTTGTCTTCGTTCAATGACTAAAGGCATTTGGGTCACTAAACTCGGAATTCGCACCATGGATGCGAGCTTTGCTAGTGCATCTGCGAACAGAATGTCTTCGCGTCGTAGATAGGTGTATTTAACTTCGTCTATCTGGGATGTAATGTTCTTAAGGTAGGACTAATACGGAGCAAGGCTTTCACTTCGTACCGTCTATTGGCCTGAAATCTKGTTTATGATGAGTGAGGAATCACCATATACCCGCAATCTCTTAGCGTTAAGTGCAACAGCGGCCTGTAATCCCAGTATACATGCTTCGTACTCTGCGGCATTGTTAGTGACGTCGAAGTTGAGCTTGACGGAAAGTGGGGTGTGCTCCTCTTGTGGTGAGATTAGAAGCACTCCAACTTCACATCCCTTTTAATTAGATGCACCGTCAAAGTATAATGACCAACWGTCTTCCTCGGTCATCATAAGTTCCTCGTCTAGAAAGTCAAAGTCCTCAGGAAGTACTTCGTTTRGAGAGCCTGCTAAGAATTCGGAGACAATACTAACTTTGATGGCTTTTTGAGGCACGAACTTAAGGTAAAATTCGGCAAGCATAACCATCCATCTAGACATGCGTCCGGTGACTACTGTATTTACAAAGAGGTATTTCAGTGGATCCCCTTTGCATACGATGTGTACGGTATGTGTGAGCAAGTAATGTCAAAGCTTTCGTGATGCCCACACTAAAGCAAAGCATAGTTTCTCTAGGGCAGAGTATCATTCCTCGTATGAAGGAACTTCTTGCTGAGGTAGTAGATAGAATTTTCCTTGCCATCGATATCTTGAGCGAACATTGCTCCAGCAGYAGTGCTTGTTGCTGTAARATAGAGCCRTAATGGATTCCYAGGGCGAGCGAGAGCTAAAACAGGAGGATTGGTGAGGTATTCGTTGATCCTGTCGAAAACTTGTTGGCAACTATCATCCCATTTCTTGGGTGCACCTTTCTTTAGTTTCTTAAAGATGGGTTCATAGACCTCGTGAGCTTGGATATCAACCTGTTGATGTACTACAGTCGACCCAAGAACCCTCGGATCTCCTTTTCATTTTGTGGTGGCCTAAGTGACATGATTGCTTTGATMTTTGTTGGATCGATCTCGATGCCTCGAGAGCTGATGATAAAACCTAGGAGCTTGCTTGAAGTGACTACAAATGCACACTTTTGTGGGTTGAGACGCATGCGAATTGTCGGAGTCTTTGGAAGAACTTCCTTAGTGCAAGGGTATGTGATTCGCGGTCCTTTTAACTCGACATAGACCTCTACTTCTTTGTGTATCATGTCATGAGGCAGAGTATTGGCAACTCGTTGGTATATGGCGCCTGCATTTTTAAGACCAAAAGGCATTGCAGCGTAGCAATATAGTCCCCATGGAGTGGTGAAGGTTGTCTTTTCCATGTCTTCTTCAGCCATTTTGACTTGGTTGTATCCCGCATACCCATCCATGAATGAGAGCAAGGCATGATCTGTCGTGTTGTCTACGAGAACGTATATGTGTGGTAGAGGGAAGTCATCCTTCGGACTTGCTTTGTTTAAGTCACAAAAATCTACAGACATTCGAACCGGTTCATCTTTCTTAGGTACTGGAACCACATTTTCTATCCATTGAGGGTAATTGATGACCCTAATTTAGCCTGCATTGTGTTGTTTGATGACTTCCTACCGAATGTTAAGGGCAACATCCGATTTCATGCGACGGAGCTTTTGTTTGACTGGCTTAGCCCCTTCTATGAGCGGAATTCTGTGTTGTGCGATGTCTGGATCAATCCCTGGCATGTCTTCATAGGACCAAGCAAAAACATCCTGAAATTCTTTCAGTGTTGTAACCAGTTTATCCCTTTCTTGCAAACTCAGTGTCAGACCAATCTGTATCTCCCGGGGCGTGTCAAGGGAAAGGGGAATACTAGGCTCCTTAACAAACTCAGGAGGACACTCCCTAGGACTAGCTATCCTAGCTTCTACAACCCTAGACTTAGACTTAGTTTCAGATTTAGAATCCTCGAACATTGGTGCACTTGTTGACCTTTCCTTCTAGAGTATTTATCTTCACGGCTTGTTGTCTTCGAGTTGCCTCTTCTTGGAAAATGTATGGATACTGGCACCCCCTGCCTCTGGAAAGATTCTGAGTTCATCGTTCTCGATCATGCCATGCACTATGTCTCTGAGATTGTCACATTCCTCAGTTGAATGGCCGTTGCCTCTGCGATATTAGCAATATTTGTTAGCATCCCACCATTTGGCCCTTCTTCTGATAGGTGGATCGAAAGTTATGCCAATGGGCTAGTGAAGCCCAGTCCTGGTCAGTTGACCAAATATGTGGGTGTAGGTGACACTTGGTGGGATAAGCTCATATCTCTTCAACTGGTTTGATGGTCCTTTGATCCCGGCCTTCACATTGGATATCTTAGCGTCGATTTCCCTTACCTTACCTTCCAAGGATTGCACTTTCGGGAGAAGGGTTTCAAAGTAGAACTTGTGGATCTGATCCATTTGTTCGCATTGCACATCCAGCTTTGCACTCATCTGCTTGAGGAGGTCCAGCATCTCCTTCAGAATTGGAGCTAAACTATCGACCTTATTCTCTGCAGGTAGTCCTTGCCTTGTTGTCGCCTGATTTTCCAAGAAGGCATAGCGCTTGAGCATGCTATGCAGGGCCTCGTTGGAGTCAGCCGAGGTCAAGTTCGCCTTTGTGCCTTCTTCAGCCATTGGTGCAATGGTGTTGATTGGCGGAGTGTTGCTTGGAAACCGTRGAACAAACCCTGTGTCTACGAGCTCAAACCGTTGATGCCTATCCTATTTGCAGATGGACCAAAAGTGAAGTTCCATGTCGAATCAACCTGTGATGCAATGCATGTCTTAGGGGTGGTCATTCCCTTGCCTATTGACTGACTCAAAAATGTAAAAGTGCGTGAACGTCGGAAATTTGCCTTTCGCCTMTTATTTTCATTTTTTTWAWTTTTTTTGTCATTATTTTTTTCGTTTTTGCTCTACATTTTTTTTCAAAAGGCGAAGTTCAAAGGTCCGACGTCCATTTACAATTGCATGACTCAACAAAAAGGCAACGCCTAATGATTCTAGTTTACAATCACTTCGACATTACAACGTCTAAGGAATGATAACCTTGCTATATGAGGATTGTTAAATGACTCAATGACTTGTTTGTTATACATGCAAAGCTAGGGTCCTTAGTCTAAAAGAATGTAGCATGTTGTCACGCTAGCATGAACCCGCAAAAGAAAAACAAAAGTCCATCCACCTAGARTCAGTTGCTACGTTATCGAACAAGTCAGTCCGGGTGTCCAAGAGGGTCCTATGACAAGGCTCAGAACGTTTCTTAACACATCCAGCCCGCTGTGATGATCAAAGGAGGTCTAAACCATTACGGCTTTGTAGKGYACGCAGYCGCGCATCATGGTGGGGATGGGCATCAAGCTTAAGAGTTGGTTACAAAGGTAGTGCACCAACGCCAATCTTAAGCGAGCCCCCCGATATTATATCAAGTGTAGAACACACTTATATGAGACGTGATGCCTAGTAAATGGAAACTCAGTGCCAACGACCTAAGTTCCATGTAATGCTGGATGCCTAACACAATGCCGTCTTAAGGACGCCGAAATCACATAACAATTCGAGTATTGCCCACACATCACTAAAGGTAATAGATTTAGTGAAATCCCCAATGGAGTCGCCAGAAAACTGTATGGGCGCCGGGGTGTCACCGGGCCGGACTGGGTCTGGTCCCTCTGCTCCGGGGGGTACAATTTAAGGGCGGCTCGGTTTGTTTGCTAGAATTGAATTCTTGCATTTTGCATATTGTGATTATGCCTGGAGTTGTGTGTTTATACTCGAAATGAGTAGAGGAAGCCGCCACTGCACTTCTTTTGGGAAGCTGCGGAACCCGTTTTAAGCCTTGCCTATAATTGCATAAAGCAAGGGGAAGGACTCCATGTCTGGTAGTGCACCAAAGGTCTGGATTAGGGGACAAGGGTAAGGGTGAAGTAGTGCACAACACCCCCCCGCGTCTAGCAGCCTCTACTCAATTATTGCGAGTTCATTGTCCAAAAGACAACAACAAAGAAGTTTCCGTTTTAAACTCTAAACATGCAAAGTTACTAGGCGGGTTGTTTAATAGAATACTATGCAAATAGTGTCTAGTTTGTTGTGGCATGAGTTGTTAATTCCGTATTCCAAGAGCCTAATGCCGGTTGTCCATAGTTATCTTATTATGCATGAGAACACGAAATTTGTCGGTCTTTATTAAAGCATATTATGGGTGTGAGACAAGCATGCAAGCACTCGTGCGAGGAATTGAAAWTTATGCCTTAAGGTTGCTTTTAATTTGAATTGTCAAGTTGTTATTAGTCAATATTACATGCAAAGTTACATAGAAAGTCAAATATCTAAACAAGCATGCAAAAGGGGGTTTAGAATTGAGACGTTGGCCTAAAACCTACCTCGCAACACGATGTCGAAGACCAAGGATGTAGCTTCGGACCCTTGTCGAGCCTCAGAACCCTTAAAACCTCCTAGATCTAATGCAAAAGAGTGTTTTTGAATGTGTTTATGTGTGTATGAGAGAGTATTTGAGTGGGAGAGGGAGAGTTTGGGCGTGGGAGAGAGAGAGAGAGAGAGRGAGRGAGAGAGAGAGAGAGAGAGAGAGAGAGAGAGAGAGAGAGAGAGAGAGAGAAGTGTATAGACCGTCCAAAAAGTTGCAAATTAACCGGGGGGTTCTCGTATTTATAGGCAAGGGTAGTTGAAATTGGCTAAAAAGGGCAGGAAATTGGGCGCAGTTGTGCCCAATATTTGCCTGATTTTCGCCGATTGGCCTTGCCTTAAATAGAGAGATCGTATAAAATAAAATCGTGATAAAATGAAATAAAATATTTGCCAGATTTTATATGATTGCAGCTGATTATATTGTGACCTTCGGGATATTTGGCTTCCTCGGGACGCTTTTCTCAAGGCAAAATATCCCGGGGTGGCCCGCTTTGCTCGGTTTTGCGCTTTTGCTTAAGAAATTCGTAAATATTAAACCATAAATCGTAAAATTATGGAAAAAATATGTAACAATTCCTTGTGAAATTTGGTATTTTATGTTAAAATTTCGTGACTTTTRGATTTGTTTTGATAATTTAATTTACTATTGCAAAATTAATTAAATTGCTAGAAGCTCCGAAAAAACGCAAAAATGCTTATAAAAATTCTGAAAAATTCTAGAAAAATGTCCAAAAATAAGTTAAAATTATTAGAAAATTAAAATTTATTTTTTGAGGTGCTAAATGCCTGGAAGAGGTGCTCGGTATATGGGAACTTTCCTTTTTTAGGGCTTGTCAAGGTCCTAACTCTCTCGATTTGACTTGTGTGTTGCAAGGGGTGTCTTATCATTGGCCGTCTTGGGCTAGGGACAAATGTAGGTATCTACTATAAGGTGTCTTCTTTAGGATGAGACGAAGCAGTGCCATGTTAAGAATGTAGCATGGTATACTTACTGCTTCGGATCTTATCGATCCTAAAGAAGACACCTTATGAAACGTAGGTGACTTACACCATTGTCCCTGCAGTAATTAGTAAAACTTGCATTTTCAAATTCAGTACCAAGATCTGATATTACCGCAACCAGTGAACAGTTCAACTGGTTTTGTAACTGTTTTACTAATAMCTCGAACTCTTCAAAACTCTCATCTTTGGAAGACAAGAATAGAGTCTAAGTGTACCTGGAATAGTCATCAACTATCACATATACATACATGTGTCCACTCTTGCTTTGGACTCACATAGGACCACACAAATCAATATGGATCATTTCATGTGGTCTGCTTGTACCGATCTCTCTCTTTGGCTTAAAAGATTATTTGACATGTTTTCTTTTGGCACACTCTGAACATATTGTATCCACCACATACTTAATGTCTGGAAAGCCAACCACTAAGTCATGGGTTTTAAGCTTGTTCAGAAGTGTAAGAGTAGCATGCCCAAATATTTTATGCCATATCTACTAATTCTTTTCAACGACTGCACTTAAAATAGATGGACTTATCCTTGGGGATTTTGTCCAAAAAGGTAATATAAATATCATCCAATCTGGTTCCTTGGCAGACCACTTCACTTGTTTGATTGCTAACTATGTGACAAAGATCAGCTTGAAACTCGACTCGATTGCCTTTGTCACACAATTGGGATATGCTCAAGAGATTAGGTTGCAAGCCTTCAGCATAATATACATCATCAATAGCTTGGGAAAGAGACTTACCAACCTTAGCTAGGCCAACAATAGTACCCTTACTATTGTCTCCAAATGTGACTCTTCCTCCATCATAGGCTGCAAGTGAGAGGAAATGTTCCTTGTGTCCTGACATGTGTCTTAAGCAGCTATTGTCCAAATACCARTATGTATCACCTCTCACTTTAGCTTGTATACGCAAATCAAACATTAGGTTCAGAAACCCAATCAGGATTGGGTCCCAATTCATCACCAGTAGTTTGTTTACATGCTTACTAACCCAAACCATGTTAACATGCTTACTGTTCTTGCTTTTGCTTCTCTTCTTGTAAATACATTCATGAATCATGTGTCCGACCTTACCACAGAAATTGCACACATGCATATCCTTGGCGAACACATACTTACCTTTATTGTATTCCTGAACCCATGTAGTGTCTCTAGGTGACCACTTAGATCTAGATTTTCTAGCAGTATACCCTAGACCAGTACAACCACTATTTTCTTGAATAGACATTATGTGATCTAAATTGCTACGGGTAGTCCGTAGTTTGTCAACATGTTTTTGACTATTTTCAAGCTCTGTCTCTGGTTTCAAGAATTTTCAATAAGACCACATTCCTCTCATCCATAGACTTAAAATCAATTTTCAATTTTTCTAAATCCATTTTAAGACTTGAATCCACAGATTCATTATTCACATTAATAGAACTGCCCTACTTGCCCTTCTTCAATTCATGAATTTCACAAATTAGATCACATATTTGTCCTTCATACTCATCTATCATCTGGCTTACTTCAATATCAGGATGAGAAGGGGAAACAGTGTTCATTTAATCTTTGGTATTGACAAATTCACTATGCAATTCTAGAACATCATCCATTAGCAAGTTAAGGGCTTGCAACAGGTCAGGTTTGCTAAGATTGTTTGCCCTTTCCTTGGCTGTAGTAAAGTTGATTGGATCCTCTGGGTTTTCACTTAAATTCACCAAAGGATTAGTTAAGTTACTGCCTTCATCATCGAAAAAATCGTTTTGATGAAGTTGTAACTTAACTGTTTCCAATTCAACTTTACATTGGTCCAGTGCTACTTCTAGGTCAGCCTTTTCATTTTTTAATTGCGTACAAATATCCTGCAAATGATCAAAACTAGCACTAGAAATTTCATATTCATCAATTTTCTTTTTAAGGTTCCTTTTTCCTTTCTTATAAGCATTACGTAACTCTAAGACTTGATCACTGTAGATACATACATTTGTCCCTCCATAAAGGCCAATGATAAAACCATACCACAATGCAATTGGTCCGATTCTAAAGAAAAACTAATTTAAACAATGCTCTAGAATCTCGATTTGCAAAGCCAAAACACCTTTTCTTACCCACAGCACCCTTAAAAATAAATTTTAATTTCAAAATGATTTTGACTTTTTTTTAGACATTTTTCTAGAATTTTTAGGAATTTTTCTAAATTTTTCTAAGCATTTCGGGCAATTTTCAGAATTTTCAACAATTTAATTAATATTGCAATAATTAATTAAATTAGAAAAACAATTCCAAAATTCATGAAATTCAAACACAACATGCTATTTTTTACACGGAATTTTATGAATGTTTTTCCATAATTTTTGAACTTGTGAAAAACTAGTTATGAATTTCCAAAGCAAAAAAGCACACCCGAGCGAAACGGCTCATTTTGGGAGCTTCGGGGCTGCACCCGAGCGTKGGGCCCAYACGAATATCTCCAAAAATCAATCAATGATTTTGTGTCAAAATTTCGCAATCAAATAAAATAAAATGATATTTTATTTCGATTTTATATTATACACAATCTTCAAAAAAGGCAAGGGAAATCAGCCAACAAATGGCAAGACACTGGGCGCAATTGTGCCCAGTTTGGGCGTAATTGCGCCCAAATTCTTGCTTTTTTGGCTTTGGCCTATAAATATAGGCCGACCCCCTCTTATTTRCAACTGGGGACGACAAAAGCTCAGCTATTCCCTCTCTCTCTCTCTCGTCCATACTCTCTCCCTCTCTTCCAAAAATTCTCAAAGAAACTCTTTCAAATTCAATACACATTCAAATCAAGAGATCAAGGCATTCAAAGAAATCGTTCGAGGATTGTTTGACCACGCATTGTTGGTATAACCTATGAGGCCACAAAACTCATAGAAGCTCTTTCCTTCTCTTCTCTTTAATTATTCTTTGTTTTTGCTTGTTTTTATCACTTTGAATCATGTAATATTGACTAATAAACTATTAGACATCAATTAACATGTAAATAAACCTCTTATTTTCTTTCTTTTCAATTCGAATTCAATATAATTGTCATTACTAACATKTTCTTTGATTTTCCTATGTAAATAGCAATCTGTGAGGCGATTTCAATTTCAAATCTAACTATTGTTTTTGCCTTTTGTCTTATCGTGGATAGCGATACGAGGTAAGTCTCCTTCTTCTTCCTCCTTGCATATTCTTATTCATGGTCTTGTGTATACTTTCTCCATCACCATTAATCTTGCTAATTAAAGACCTATTAATTGATTGTCACGCCTAATAAGATAATTATGGACAAACGGTTTAGGATCCTTGWATCTTGACCTAATTCAAAGCAACAACAATTAATAGTCTTACATGCGTTAATCCATTCGCATAATAAAAACTAAGGATCAATACGGACATATATGTTGTTCGATATTATCATTGGTGAATTTGCAATGAGACCCATTAGAGGCCGCTAGATGTCGGGGGGTGGTGTTGTGCACTACTTTGCCCTTACCATCGTCCCCTAATCCAGATCTGGTGCACGACCTAACATGGATTCCTTCGCCTTGCATGCACTATGCCGGCAAGGCTTAAAACGGTTTCTGCAACTTCCCGAAAGAACTGTGTTGGCGACTTCCTCTGTTCGATTTCTATGATCCTCAATGCAAAGCATACTCAAACTATGAAAAATAGCAAAAATTCAATTCTTYGCAATACAGTGTCTCAACCGAGGTTGTACCCCACRGGGCAAAAGGACCGGACCTAGTCCGACCYGGTGACACCCCATGCCCGTACAATCAAGCATAGTWTCCCTACACTCAAGCAAATTGTCTCTATCATATTCATACATGTCTTCACGAATTTGAGAGATAACTACCTGTTGAAAAAATGGTTTCCCCTATCTTGGCCATGAGAAATCTGGTTGAGCTACAGGTYTCCTAAACTAGTTTCAGGACCTGTTCAAGGAAGATAGTCATACAAAATTTGTCTGTTACTGGGTCTTCCTCCTCATCTAAATCAAATTTAAAATTGTCCCACACAACAGCATTCATARCTATCTTCAATGCTTTCTTCTCGTTCATCATGCTTTGCTTGTCCTTCCACGTGGGACAACCTACATTAGAAGAGTTAGTATTATTAAAGTTCTTACCCTTCATGTTCTTCCTCAAGTTTCTGAAGTGTTTCTCGAAACGTTCACTACAAGAATTTCGTGTAAGGCCGACCAAAATTATCGACCGAAAAAAAATCGGTCGGTATCACCGACCGACACCGACCGTCATCGGTCGGTGTAATTTACCGACCGATAATTCGGTCGGTAATTCCGATCGATTTTGAAATCGGTCGGTGTACCGACCGAATTATCGGTCGGTACATCCTATGATTTTTATTGCCCAACAATTTCCCTCCATCAGCACGAAAAATAAAAAAAATCAAAAAAGTTACCGACCGAAAAATCGGTCGGTATATGTTTTTAAATTAAAAAAAATCTGGAAGCTTCACTTATTGCATTGTATTATTGTAACCGGACCCCCCCCCCACCTACTCTCTCATTCACTCTCTCTCTCTCCTTAATTATTCACCTAACCTTCACTTTCTCTCTCCTCTCATCTCCTCTCCTCTCTTCTCACTGTCGTCACTCTATCTCTCCTCACCCTTCACTCTCCTTCCTTCTCTCTCTCCACATCCATCCCTCATCTYTTCTAATCTCTAATCTCAATTACAAAACCCAATTTCCTTTTTTTTAAAATTATTTTCTAGGTTGTTTTTCTTTTTTTAAACTCGCGAGAAGAAGCCGCCTCCAACGCCGCCTCTAACGCCGAAGCCCTCGCCTCCAACGCAAGATCTAGGTTTGGTTTTTTTTTTCTAATTTCATGTTTCATTTTTTCTTCTTGGATTTCTTTCATTGTTTTTTCTTAAAATTTTCTGGGTTGTTTAGATATAGGTTTGCCTTTTCTTTTTGTGAATTTGGTGTGCTTCTTTTTTTTTTTCGGGTTTTAGTTCATTTTTTAATGTCGTTTTTTCCTTTATTTTAATTTGAATCTTTGATTTGTTATTTAGAGTTTCAAGCTCGTTTTGCCCTTTTTTAATTCGTTTTTTGATTTTTTTTTCCCCTTTGAAGCTCGTTTTTTGCATGTTAGATCTAGGGTTTTCTTATTATTTTCTAGGTTTTCATTTCTTTCAATTTTAGATGTCAAATTTTACTAGATTTTTTTCTTGATTTTAGTTTTAAACTATGCCATGATGTGGTTGGTAGGGGTGTTCAAAAATATCCGATCCGATCAATCCGATCCGTGATCCGCTTGATCCGATCCGAAAAATCGGATATCCGATCCGGTTTTTAAGGTTTCGGATATTTCGGATCRGATATCCGAAAATTTCCGGATCGGATTCGGATCGAAATTTTTGCACTTTCGGATATTTCGGATATCCGAAATATTCGATTTTTTTATTAAAAAATAATTTAATATGGAAAAATAAAAGAAAAATGGGTAAAAATATATATATATTTGATCCGCGATCCGATTGATCCGATCCGAAATTTCGGATATCGGATCGGAAAATGATAATTCGGATATTTCGGATCGGATAWCCGAAAATTTTCGGATCGGTATTTCCCCGATCCGAAAATTTCGDATATCCGGATTTTCGGATCGGATCGGATCGGATTATCCGATTTGAACACCCCTAGTGGTTGGTTGAAAATTACCTTGCATATTATTCGATTTAACTCGAGTTTCGATTGTACATATGTGAAGTTACTAGTTGGGTGATTATTTTCTGCTACCCTGTGAATGGTGATGAAGTCTTTAGGATTGTTATGGTAATTGATATCGCAAATTAGATTGTATTATAATTTGCAGAAATGGGAGAACACATAAAGTGAACAGATATAGAAATATAGAATAGCTGAAAAGTTATTGTTCTGCCAAGCAAAGTAATTGTATTAACTCTTTCTTCATTCCGTTTTGTTTGCGGCGTAATCGCTTGTAGAATATGTAATTGGGTGAAGACGTGAAGTAGTTTCTAAACATTGAGCAAGTATAGTCTTTCAGAGAAGTTTGTACAAGTTTGAAGAATTTAAACGAAAGTTTATCGTGTTTGGAATGACATCAATCAATCGGAGCTTTAATCCCAAAGATAGAGTTGGCTACATGAACCAAAATATTTTCTCCTATGGTCATCCAGTTAAATCCTCTCTCTCGGTACTCATCAATCAACATATTTGGAATGCATTGCAGTACCAAAATAAAAGTCACTAGAACTCATTTAACTTTCAAGTCTGTTGATCACAATGTTCTTATTCTACATTCACACTTTTATTACTGGAATCTTTTGTTTCAATTATAGTTACTGTTCTTTTTTCTTGTAGTTTGATAAAGCCTTTCTAGGTAAGCAAGCTGTAATTGACTTGTATTTTACAGCCTAAGTTGAAGAGGAAGAATCAAAACTGGCTAGACTCTTGAAAATACATTTTATACGCATTACAAATTCAGAAACCGAAACCATTATGTATAAACCATTAGTCTAGTATTCGACTCTTAATTTAGTTGTTAGTTGTTTTATGGTAGGAAATCAGTTAATAGTAATCAAATTGTAGTTGTATGATTTGAGCATTATATGATGCATTTGGCAAAATAAAATGTGTTTTGGATTGTTTATGTGAATCTTTGATTTTGGCATAGATTTGATTGGTTTAGGGTTAATCTGTTAAATTTAGTGCAGTATGAAGGTTGTGATATGGTGAATTGGTGATTAATAAGATCAAGTATCCTTACTTTTTAGTGGCATGGCATGGCATGGCATGACATACATTTTGCTTTGCTGAGCTGAGCATGAGAGTGCTAAACTGTTAAGAGTGTAGTACCAATGTACTCAACTATTTGTAGTGAGTTTGCGCGGCCGTAGTGCCTAAACCATTTGCTTAGCTCAGGATTATAATTTATTATTATGGTTTGGTTCTTCATTGAGGTTGATTATTAAACAGGGAATGACCAATGTGCATTTCAATGCTAATGTAGCTTCACTCCTAAGTCCCGATCAAGTGTTTCCCTATACATCATCCGGTCAAGACTTTGGTAGCATTTACAGAAATTCTGAACAGTTCAGGTAATTTGTTGGGGATAACTATCGTCTGTTCTTTCTTTTTGTTTGCATTTACTTATATCTGCTCGATGTTCTCATGATCAACAATTCTGTTTGATATTTGTCGCACATCAACTCCAGAGAGGTTCAAGCTCTTATTGAGGAAATGAGAAAGCCACCACCTGGATCAGAACCACTACATTTCGATACCACATTCTCTCGAAATATCTCATCACAATTTTGGCTATGTCTTCAGAAACAGTTTCTTGTGTATTGGAGATCTCCACAATATAATGCTGTGAGATTTCTCTTCACTACATTTTGTGCCTTGGTACTTGGCTCCATATTCTGGGATGTTGGCTCAAAAAGGTAAAGTTCTTTTTTCATACCATTGTTTCTACATCAATAATTAGAAACAAGTTACTATATACTGCTGCTGGCATAACATACCATTTGTCTTTATCATGTGCAATATTATGTAGAAAGTCTGAAACTCCATTTATATGCTTTGTTGTGATTTCAAGGGATTCAATCATAAACTTGATGACAATCATGGGAGCCCTTCATTCTACATGTTTGTTCCTGGGTGTCAGCAATGCTTCTTCAGTATAGCCAGTAGTTTCTATCGAACGAACTGTTTTCTATAGAGAAAAGGCAGCTGGATTGTACTCCCCAATCGCTTATGCAGTTATGCAGCAGCTCAGGTCAATATTCATTGATCATCATGTCTAAGATTCAATTCTCTGATTTGAGCAATCATTTATATTCTCCTACCTTTCATTTTGGCGAATGGTCCTGGTACTATATATACAAACACACTTACATATATTAACTTGTAGATCTACTATGTATTTGAGTTTCTACTATGTATTGTAGATCTATTTTTTTTTGTATAAATGTAAAGTGGTATATTACTTTTATTAAATGAATTACAAGCTTGTTTATGGTATAAATGTATAATATGCTTATGCTTATGGTTGTTTTGGCTGTCAGAAACTAGCATTTGTAAGCTGGTTTCTGTTTTTTTATTTGATATCTGAGATTTCGGTCGGTAAAAAATAAAAAAAATGCATGGAGCCATTTACCGACTGAAAATTAAAAAAATAATCTGGAGTGAATACCGACCGAAAAATCGGTCGGTAACGGGCAATTTTTAAATAAAAAAAATAATATGGAGTGAATACCGAYCGAATAGTCGGTCGGTACACCGACGGATTTGAAATCGGTCGGTATACCGACCGACTATTCGGTCGGTATTCACTCCATTGTCCTTCCAAAAAATAGTCGGATGTAATTGGTCGGTAATCGGTCGGTAAACCCTTACCGACCGATAATCGGTCGGTAATTTTTGGATTACCGACGATTGTAATTCCGACACCGCTGAAAATCGGTCGGTAAGCATGGTCGGCCGAAGCCAATTTTCTTGTTGTGGYTTGGCCATCATTGCTATGTCATCTTCTTCGTCAACTGTTTCCTTCAGTGTCATGCCCTTTACTGGTTCCAGTATGTGTTTTCGCATCAACACACATYTCATGTGTCAAAAGGGAACCGATCAAATGTTCTAATGTGGGAACAATTAGATCTTTTGCCTCATATACTGTAGTCACTTTTGCTATCCAAGCACCTGTAAGGCTAGTAGCATCTTCCTTACCAAGTCCTCGTCAGTAATGTTCTTACCAAATGATTTTAGATGATTTACTATCGTCATGAAGAGTCCAAAACATTCATTGATATTCTCATTCTTATTCATATTGAAAGCTTCATACTTTGACATAAGTAAAGCAATCTTAGAACGTTTTACCTCGCTGGTGCTCTCGTAAGCTAGTTTAAGGGTATCCCAAATCTCCTTGGCTGACTAGCAGGCTAAGATTCTGTTGGTCTCGTTCTCGACAATGGCTTGCTGTAGGATGGACATAGCTTTAGCATTCTTCTCTAATGTCTTGTAATCCATGCTAATGTATTCGTTCTCCGTCTTCACATGAACCGCGCCTGATTAGTCAATCTGCTTGACCACGTCTGGTCCATTCTTCACAATCATCCAACAATTAATCAATGCCCATGATGATGTTTTGCATTTTGTTCTTCCACCAAGCGTAATTCTTTTCATTGAACTTAAGTGTCTTTCTGTTGTATCCGATTGCATGCATCTCTTGAGTACTCATGATCAACTTCACTAGGTGTTACCCGTTGTAGGCGTGTGCCCTCATCGGGCCTACGTCCTACGTCGATTTTGAATTGTGGGCTTGAGCCATAGATACCGCACGTGAGTGCATGGGCGGGTGTTGATGATAGAGGGGATCTGTAGACACCTAAAAATGTCTCCCCAAAAGAGTAATCAGTGATGAAACATACCGCGTCTCGCGATTGTTTTCGACAAGAGAAAAAATGCTTGATATCACAAAAGTTGAAAATACTGGTTCATACTTGGAACTATTGAACAAAGGACAAAAAAGGGGCAAAACATTTCTTTATTTATTTTAATTTTTAGGTTTTTTCTATTTTTAGTTTTTTAAAAATATTTATATTGGTGATCTCCATAATTTCCACTTTTCATCACATCTTCACATTTTTCTGACTCACCAGTATTTTAGTTATTTTCTGATTTTTCACATTTTCTATGATTTTTATAAGTTTATACGCAGAAAACAAAAAATAAATACAATACACAAAAAATATCCGAGAATACGTGGAACGCTTCTAGAACACTCTAGAACTCCTTGCTTGGAGAGCAAGGGTGTCTAGGGCAGTCGAATCAAGGCAAATCCGAAATAAAATCGGAGAAATCAAAATATTTCGAGTTTTGGGAAAATATATACGCAGGCTGCTATACGCAGAGCGCTTATATAGCAGCCCTCTGCGTATAACGTAGCCTTGCGTTATATACGCAGGCTTTCGATACGCAGCCCCTGCGCAATATACGCAGCCTCCTGCGTAATAGCGAGTTTCCCTCGTTTTTCCCTCGTAGCCTATAAATACTGCCTGCCTTGCTCATTCCGAACACCACAATTTTTCGATAACACGTCTATTCTCTCTCCTCTCTCTCTGTCATCTAACTTGCGTATCTCTCTCTCATATCATCATGACACTCTCCAAACACTCTAAATACATCTTCTGAGTTCTAAGCATCGATGTTTGATTCGAATTTCAAAAGCAAATAACAAGGTTATTTCTGAGATACTCACCACTAAACATACTCTTTTTCAATCTAATTAATAACTATTTCTACGAGTTTCGAATCTAATCAGTAACACACATAGTAGAACCACTGATGGTTAAGTTTCCTGTAAATATGGATGTCATTAACGTTTTAAGTTTTACATTGTTATTCATCTTTTATTCGATCTTCATTATTATTATCACGTAATACTAACGATTTCATATCTATATATAGGATTCAAGGCGGAAGATTCGTTTCGCTCGTTTTCTTTACGAAACTAACTTTGTTTTCTTGCATATTTGGGTAGATTGCTTGGATAATATGTTTTGAAGTTGCATATACTTCGCATTTTCATTGTTGTATCACTTATACTATATTTGGCTAAAAAAGACCGAGAAATATGTGATCACTTTACAAATCCGATTAACTATGGACAACCCGTTTTTAGCACCGTTTTAATTGTTATGCAAAGTGGTCACAATTTCTAGTTAGGTAGTCTCTTGGCTAATAAAGAAACACACTTCTCATCAGTAATTTTAGGTAAGTACGCGTTCTAAGGCTAAAATGTAGTTTATGTGCATTCAATATCGTGATGAATGAATTGCACATGAGACGGTTAAGGCCGCTAACATGCGGGGATGGGTTTACAATGCTATTCGTAACCATGTCCCGAACCGCCGAATGGTCTGGATCGAACGGGCCATTAATTGGCACCAACGTTTCGGGCGTCTGTGATAACCTTAGGCACTGGTGGCGATCCCCTTACTCCGACAACTACATACCCAACGCACTCCTGCGGTTTCGTGGCTCAAAGCCCACGCAAATACCTCGAGTAGTACACAGCGGCGCCGCCGCTATATGCGAGGCTCGGCCCGTCCTACAGTGATCGCTACTGTGTCCCGATTAAGTTATAATCGACACACGCCCAAACATGGTTGCAAACTGATGGCCACCTTCATCTTTTTGGGATCAAACAGCAGTGTAGTTAAGCGACATTACTGGATCAACAGATCTATGCTCCCAATCCGCCTGTCATTTCAGTCGCGCTTCTCACATTCACCGTTATCTCATTGTATGTTCTTCAAATCTATTAATTAAATCAGACATGACAATATACTTGACCTTAAAAAGCATTGCCAGCTAAAAAATATCTTACCAAAGAGTTGATTTTACTATATTGCAATGCATCATGTTATCCTATCTAAAAAAAAAGATTTAAGAATACGGTGAGCACTTCGAATTAATCAAATTAATATGGTGCCCTAAAATCCTCGTTCATAGTAATCTGAAATCTATGTATATCAATAAATTCCGATCTGATTAAGCAATCAAAAGATTCATAGCGGAAGATCAAGATAATAATAAAAAATCAAAACTCAAATATATATACAAGTCAACTTACCTTGTATCGCTATCAACACAAAAGAAAACAAAGGTTAGTATCAAAGCTTTGCTTCCAATTGAATCGCTTATCACAACAAAGAAAATCGTTAGCATGGACAATTATAATCAAAACAAATGCGATATGTCTAAAGCAATTGAAAACAAATGAATTTACATGATTGAAAATCAAAAGCAAGACGAAATTCAATGTATTATATTAATCAAAATTAATAACAAGAGAAGAGAGAGAGTTGGATTGAATAGCCTCATAATTTGTACCTTAATACAACTCCGAAAGCAGCGATGAAATCGAGGGACTTATGATTTTGAAAGTGGTTTGTGTTTGTGGATTAAYTTTGAATGAGAGAGACTTTTGAGAGCTTTGAATTGCACTTCGTATGATGGTATTYGTTGATTGAATACTGGTTTTCGTTSATCGAAGCTGATTTTTTTATTGATGTTTGAATAAGCACATAGAGCATTTATTTATAGGCGTTTTGGGGAAAGAAAGATAGCAAAGACTAATTTTATCTATCATTTTTCTGATATCTTTGGGAATTTTTGCATCTATATGTTTTGGATCTAATCTGTTATCTAAATTAAGCTTTATCCACTTTTGGATAAACTTGGTGGATAAGATTTATCTTCTAGAATATTCTGAATCATTCCCGAATTATCTGGATTTATCTTAGAATTTTTGAATTTATTTATTTTCGAAAATTATTTTATAAAACTTGTAAAAATCATAGAAAATAATTGAWAAATCAGAAAAATAATCTAAAAATACTAGAAAACTCAGAAAAATAAGAAGAACAAAATGTAAAGTGTAAATTAGAAAAATAACTAATATAAAATATTCTAAAAAATCCTAAAAATAAAGAAAAAAWCTTTAAAATAGAAAATAATTAAAATAAATATTTTCCGCCTATTATTGGGCCCTCGGTGTAGCATTTCGAACTCAACTTTAATTCAAGTCATGCAAATGTGTTTCATTTATGAATTTCGCCACAACTTTCAAAATCAAATCTATTTCGTAATGTCGTAATTTTGCTCTTCGACTATTCAATTTGGGGAGACACTTTTGGGTCTACACCCGTACAAGAAGCTTAGGCTCTGATACCAATTGAAGGTTTCCTGAAGGTACTCAAGAGAGGGTGAATTGAGCACCTATTAAAATTTTACTATTTGAAATGTTCTAATGAGTAGACCAGTAGGACTGGTCTCACAGCGGAATAATAGTTGAACATCACGTAAACTATATAAATCAATAAAATAAAGGCTCACCAAATTTAATGAGGTTCAACYAACTATGTCCTTCGTCCTCTTACCCTAGTTACTTTTATTAATTCTACTCCGAATAAAAAAAGCAACTCTCACTCTCAAAGTATGTGAACTCACACACACACACACACACACAATGATACCCCACACTCAACCCAAGTGTGCTAATTTCACGCTTGAACACACAAGCACTCACAACTGAACTGACAATTGCTACCCAATCACCAACCCCTTCGTTGGTGATTCAACACAATGCAAATCTTTCAATTTACTCACTCGATGAGTTCACAAGAGTATATGTTCGCTCAATATGTTGTGCACTCGTGTGAATGAATTATTGTTGCTCGATCTTAGACTAAGGCTTTTTCTTTCTCTCAWAAATAACTCTTTTATGAACTTGGAGAGAAGTCGCAATGTGAGTATGCATGCTCTGAATATTTATAGCCAAAGGTCTAGTAATTACTTGATATCGAAAACCCTAAAGCATGTAAGATACTCATCTGAATATTCTTACATAATTTAAGAAAGTCACACAAGATATTATTTCATACTTGACAAAATAATATCCCGTGTTGCCTTAATTCCAAGACAAGTAGTTACCAAATATTCTAAACATAAATCCTCACTAGATCCTCTTGAAGTTTACAAAATTCGTTTTAAGAAAACTTTCCAAAAATCTTTTCTTACTCGACAAGATGATCCGAGTTGTGAAAACAGTAGAACTATTTTCCTAACTGGTAGTGTCAAAGCCAACAGACTAACTGGTCTAGTTATCTTCGACCCTACGAAAGAAATAGACCTTTGTCATCAATTAATAACACAAGCATTCATCAAACATACTCATGCACTTATACAACAAGAAGACTTCTTCTAACCCTAGAACTAATCTTCATTGTTCATTCTACAACTTGTCGAAGTTATACTTGATTCTTCATTTGTTAATTGGATCTTCTCAAGTCTTCCTCGAAGGAGCTTTTTTCTTCAAGAGTTGGAATTCATGTATGCCAACACTTAAAACACTTYGCACAATATAACTTGTTAGYATACTGTCACTTTCTTTCAAGTGACCAAAAAACAGTTTCTCGGCTATTCATACTAGCTGTATTCATTAGATCAGTGTACCTGGTGTTGCAACTGTTTGTCATCACTCAGAACACTAGGGAACTCAACAAGAATGAAGTTCTTACATCTAGATCGGCTATTTAGAATCTGCAAGCTATGGATAATCTTCGATTGGATTTCTCAGAGTGGCTGCAATTGATTCAATCAAAACGCCCAAAATCTCATATTACTTGGAGCGATGAAATACAAGGTAATGACTCCCAA
>SNQN01003860.1:0-56884 GCA_008642245.1 Bassia scoparia | reverse complement strand
ACTCCTCCCCCGACGCGAGCCCCACCGCCACCAGACCCCCCCCCCCCGACGCGAGCCCTCAACCCCTCTTATCCCCTCCTCCGTCGCACTACAACGCCTCCGCACCACCGTAACTTACATTTCTCTCTCCTACCATTGCCTTAAGTCTGCGTTTGTTGTGGTTGTGTTGGGCGGGTTTCTTGTGGTATGTCTATGGTTCAATGGGTTCGGCTAGAGAGGTGGTCGGTGGGTTCCATTAGTTTTTTGGGTTCAGTTTTGTGCGATGGTGGAGGTTGATGTGGGGCTGCTCGGTGCAATGGAGGGGGGTTCGATGCGAATGTGAGGTAGTGTGGTGCACTGGTTCGATTTGAGGACGTGTGGTTGCCAATTCGTGGTCGGGATGGGAGGTGGCGCTAGGTTCGATTGAGGGTTGTGGGCTATGGCTAGGCTAGGGCTCGGTGGTGGTTTTGCTGGTGCTAGTTGAGGTGGTGTGATTGTTCGAAGTGGTGCCCTACGTGGTGTTGGTGAAGAGGAGAGAGAAAATTTTATAAAATGTGGCAACATGAAGACATTGGAGAACATGTAATTAAAATGATAGAAATAGAACACAATATGTAGAACATTAAAATAAAATTGTTAGAACATTAAGTCAAAAAAAATGGAACATGAGATCTCATTTAGTTTCTCACCTTAAATTGAAGTTCTCTGATCCTCACCCCCTATATATTACTATATATATATATATATAGATAGAAGATTTTAGATCAATGAGAAAACTCTTAAAATGAAAGGTGAGAAAGCAATCTCTGATGTGGATTTGATGCAAGTCAAGATTATTTCACCAAAAATTATTGTTAAATGTGCTAATTTTATACAATGATGTGCTATTTTTATACAAAATGTGCATATTTTTATACATAAATGTGCATATCATAAAAAAAATGCACATTCATGAAATTCGTGACATTACTATAAAACTTATCACATCCTAGCCGTGCCATCTTAAAAATCAAGGGCCAAGATTCATTCTCACCCTTTCATTTTAAGTCTTCTTCATTGAGACCCAACCCATATTATATTTAGATCAAATGAGAAGGATCCTTAAAATGAGAAGTGTGGAAGTAATCCCAGCCTTTCATTTATAATTCCAAGATTATTTTAAGAAAAGCATATGTGCATATTATTTCGCACGACGGTGATAGTTTTTACATAAATGTGCATATATTGCATTGACATATATTTGAATGTATTTAAAACGATGTGCATTTTTTAAGTGAATGGCATACGTTATGTTGAAATGTGCATATTTTAAATCCATCAAAATCTGCTGGAAAACATCAAAATATGCTATATAACAAATTAATAATGAGATACATACATCCATTAATTCGACTAACAAATTATAATGGTTTCCTATCTAATGCTCTTGCAGTATTTTTCTTTTTTTCTCAACATCAACTCTCCTCTTCCCTCTCTCGCCAACAAACTGATAAAGAGAAGAAGCGAGCGAGCTGGAAATCGAGTTCGGATGCTAGTGTGCTGGTTAATGGCGGAGGTTCAAACAATCATTCATTCGTTTAAAAAAACCCAAAATCAAACAATTTAATTGATCACAAACCTTGTTGAATTTTCCCTCAATCAATTTTAGAAGTCACAAATCGCAAAATTGATCTTATATGAAGAAAGATTGAGAATCCAAATCGAACGACAAATTCCAAATTCGAAATTGCACATTCAAAATTTATACAATCAAAGAAAATTTGTATCAATAATCATGCCAATCAAAAAAATTCAGTGAGTTGAAGTGTATGGAGTGAGAGAGAGGAGAACGTGTGTTTCTTTTTAGAAGAAAACATGAAGAGAATGTGTGAAAATAATAAATTTAATTGGTTATTTACCCAAAAAATATTCAACCTTGATGGTTAATCAATGTAGGGTTGAGATTGCTTCTCATGCTTCTCATTAAGGTCCTTCTCATTGGATTCTAACCCTATATATATATATATATATATATATATAATATTAATATATATATATTATATATATATATATATTATATATATAATAAAAGGAAATAGGATCATTGAAAAACAAACCTTAGGGTGAAAACAAAAAACTTTTAATCTGACCGTTAGATTCTTTAGATGGACATCACGATTTAATCTATGTATATACTTGTATTTCAATCTGGTACATTGAAGGTTTAAAGGGGTACACTGTACTGTTCATCAATACTGAAATTTTGTGTACCCTTTACTGTTGTATACCCTGAAATGTAATTACCCACTTATTTGTTTCCGTTTCATTACATGTGGTTTTCCGGATCCTACCTATATAAATATATTATAATATTTTTAATAATAAATATTAATATATTATAATAATTATAATGATATATATATATATAATATATATATAAATTATATATATAATATATATATAGATAATATATATTATATATATATAGATTTAGGATAAATGAGAAGCATCCTTTAAATGAGAAGCGTAAGAAGCAATCTTGATTCGTTGATTTTTGATCAGGGGTGGTCAAATTTATTTCATGAAAAAAGTAATGTGCATAATTTTATATCATGAAGTGCATATTTTTATACTAAATGTGCATTTTCTAAAAAATGCACATTCAATGGAAATTTGTGCACATCACTATAAAATTAATGCACATCCTACCTCCATCTTAAAATAAAGGCTAAGATTGCTTTCTCACATTTCTCATTTAAGTTCTTTCTCATTGATCCTCCCTATATAATATATAATAATATATAATATATATATAGCTTATATTCCCTATTGTGTAGTGTGTGGATATATGTACTTGTGAATAATATTTTATTTAATAAATTATTAATATTTTTGCATATAATATAAAATAATATTCACATCAAAAACTATATTGTAAGATAGAATGTTTTCTAAAATCTATACGGAGTACAAAGTAATTATGTTAGATTGTTACTTAATATATATCACAAACAAAAACCAATTTATTCAATGATGACAAGTTGTGTTTGCCGTTACTTCTCTGTTTTGTTGAGTGAAATACTAAAACACAAACAACCTTGTCATTTAATTTATTAATCATTAAAAACAAATACAATAGCAAATAACATATTCCTCCGTAAAAAAAACAACTTTGAGGGCACCGGACTCCTAGAAGAAATGAATAGTGTTTTTTAAGTGATAAGGGTATGTTAATTAAAGTAATTAGAAAAGGGAGTGGTCCCCCTTTGCAAACCCCATGTGATGGTTTTATTGGAAATCTAATTCCCAAAATCATAATAATTCCCTCAAAACCATTTTAATTTCCCAAAAAATTTAAACCTTCCCACCAAATATTCAATTTTACAATTCAACTTAAGCCACTTGACTATAAAAACAATAACCCATTCATTTCATCATTGTTTCATATCTAACCAGAAACAGACCATTGTTCCAGCCAAAAAAATTTCTAAGTTAGCAAAAAATTAATTTTAGCCAACTCAACACATGCACTAAGTACTAGTTAATTACACTTAATTCATATTGAATTAATAACATCAAGCTCCAAAGAAAAACCCAAAAAAATGGCAGCCGATGAAGTTGACGATCCGTTCTACAGCTGGAGTCCTCTGCTGAGAGTGAGCTTATCCTCATCATCTTCATGAAACAGAACAAGAAGAGCAACAGCCAAAACAACAACAGAAGGCAACAACAATCAGTTAGGTATTTTTTTCTAGCGAAAGAAAGGGAAATCTAGTTAAGGAAAAGAACCATGTGTTTTCAACAATTGCGCTTCAAAAATTTAAAGACACAACGTACCACATGGAGTCAAAAAGAGCTAGCTAATGCATTAGGTATGTTCATAAAAGCACAATTTCAAGACGTTTAAGACATATAAATGCAAAAGGAAAGAGGGGAAGTCTGAGTCAGCCCAAAAAAAGGGAGTTGTTGTAGGAAAGCCAAACAATATGAAGAGGATTTCCTCAACGAGTCCCACTGCATTTAAGGACAACATTAGAGCATTGGCTGGCATTAAAGGTCCTCATACTGTATTCATAGGTTTAAAGAAAGGTATCTAAGCGTCACGTCAAGTACCACACCCCCAGCAGTTACAAAGGATTCAGAAATACTATATATATTGGTTTGAACACATACACCACCACCATGTATGCCTGTTGAATTATGACTTGAGAAAGTCATACACATTGATGAAAATTGTTCTACTTGAACCAGAGAACAGAGGTTCATTCTCCTTCCAAAGGAAGATGACCCTTATAATATCTATATCAATATATCTATAATATCTAAGGTTATGTTCATGGTGTCATTGGGATGTCCATCTATATATAGTAATACATGATGGAAAGTTTGGCATCTCCCGAGTATATATAAATATATAGACATCAAATAATCAGTATATATAAATGCAATGAGCAAAGGAGTCCAAAATGTTGACACAAAAGTGTTAAGAAGAACTTATAGACAAGGGTCATCAGTATCTAAGTCATGGCCTGCTTGTTATCAATACTAGTATCATACTAACAGACAAGAGGACCACACATTACAGGCAAATTAAAGTTCATGCAGGCGTCTCATCTCCTGATGAACGTCAACATACAACTGTCTGAGTTCAACCACCACAGTCCCTGACCTAAATGTCCTGTATTGGGGTATTTAATGGTTTCAATCGATACAATACCAATTCTTTTCCCAATAAAACATGATGAGTTAATTGAGAGTAGAAGAAGCTGTATGCTTTTATGATACCCAAAAAATCAAACATTGTTGGCTAACCCTCCAATATGTAATGATTGAGATACTTAAAGTCAAAGGTGGAAACAATTACAAGCTTCCACATAATGGAAAGGCAAGCATGGAAAGACAAGGGATTCTTCMAGAAAACGTCAAGGTGGATCAATCTATTGTAGATGAAGCTGTTGAGTACTTAAATGAAAGGTTTGTTGTTGTTAATGCAGAAGACATACCRATGGAGGACATTCAGGCAGAGGTAATTGATGAACTAATTTAAGTGAGTCCATGTTTTTGGCTGCCACACATAACCATGCATTATGTAGTACTTGTAAATGGTTATGTGTAGGATTGTTTTTTGGGGTCAGGGCAGCACACAACATTAAGGAGTCCAATGTAGTTGATCAAGTAATGTCCATAGTAGGAGTCCAGATTAGTCTTTTGCAATTTTTTGGAGCTCATGTTTATAGTCTTTTGCACTTATGTCAACTTTGTAGTGTATGTAACTAAGGGTGATTGGTAATGAAATATGAATATTGGGGCTCAATTTGAAATTTATTTTAAGTCAAAACCATCAGGGATTTTTTTCTCACACATCAACCCTTCCTGCACAGATTGATGCTAGTGTGGAGCATTTCATAGAATCGCTTCGACACACTAGCATGAAACCTGAGGGCAAGGTGCAATGTGGCTGAACCCCTTCATCATTTGGTTCACAACAATTGTCTGTCAAACAAGTCATTGAGACAATACCAAGAAAGCACAAGCACACACAACACAACACTCTAAATATCATCATTCATCAATGACTTCCCAACAAATAATAGAAACCAACCAACAGCAACATCATGTAAATCAAAATCCAACCAACCATCATCATAATAATCAACCAGCAGCATCATGTAATTCCAACAAACAGAGCAAGCAGCATCATGTAAATCCAACAAACAGAGCCAGCAGCATCATGTAAATCATAATCCAACCAACCATCACCATCATACAAATCCATAATCCAACATCACATAATAATCCAACCAACCATCACATAATAATCATACAAATCCAAAATCCAAAATCCAATATCAATGAATTGCACCAACAATCCAAAATCACATAATAAACCAACTAGCAGCAACATACAATTCAAYATCCAACCAACCAGCACCATCATCATCATAATTATYATCATAATCAAAAAAGGATAAACAATAACAGAAGCTTTAAAGAATTTAAAAGGGTAAAATAAACATCACCATAGTAATAGTTTCAATAAATTCAGGGCCACCTTGTTCAATGGGTTCCGACTTGACCACCCTTTTCCTCAAAGACCTTCGTGGAGGAAGGGGTGGCAAACCAGGATCTTTCTTTGCTTTCTTTGGCTTCCACATTTTTTCGTAGCCAGCAGGGTCGAACAGCAACCCACAAACCACAACCCTCTTCCCTTCAGGGACGTTGACAGCAGGGTGACCACCCACCTTACCAACTGGCTCAACCACATCAGCAGCAACCTTGCCCTTACCCTTTGCACTCCTCTCAGCCACCTCAACAAACTCATTACCAACTTCAACTCCCTCAACTTTCTGCCTCAAATCACCCTCATCATCACTAATCACAATTGGTTTCCTCTCACTGCATCCCTCAAACTGCTCACACTCAAAACGATCAATGAAATCAACACCCCTACCCAACCCCTCTTCCTCTTCCTCAGTCTCACTGTCAGAGTCACTCTCACTCTGACTCTCAGTCTCACTCTCTGCCTGAACCACCCCATTTCCCTTTGATGACTCACCCGCAACCCTAACCCCACCAAACCTTCCCTTCACTCGCTCATCTTCACCCCTTTTCTTTTCCTCCCTCTTCTTATCCTCCACCTTTTCCATAGCCAAATTCTTTCTATACTTCCTAAAGCAAAGATCAGAATGATTAAGCTTCCTCAACACCTTCCCCAAAGCTTCATATGCGACATGACTCAAACGCCGATGCTTGTCACCACTTGCGTACAACCTCCATGGGTAAGTGTGACCAATCTCAATACCCTCAATAATGTTATTGAGGAACACAACATCGTCATAGGGTTCATCAGGATCCATAGCATCATACAAAGGGGTCAGATCCAACATGTTGATTTCGTTGGTTGAAAAAGGGGAAAACAGAGGAAGACGAAGAACATTAACATCAAAAGAGAAAAATCGAAAGATGGAGAAGCCACAAACGGAAGCAAAGGAGAAGATCGCAGCAGAAAAAGGGGGGATTCAGAGCCACAAACAGCAAGGATGAAGGAGAGAGAGAGAGGAACTAGGGTTAGGGTTTTGGAAAGCTCTGGAAAGAGGGAAGAACAGCGATGAAATAAGGGTGGGTGGTTGAATGATTTTAGGGGATTTAATGGGAAATAAGGGTGGGTGGTTGGTGGGAGTAATTAATTGGGGAGGGAATCATCAATCTGTAATGGTTAGGTTAGATTAGGATTAATTGTTGTTAGATTAGTTATAATCATCATATTTAAAAAAATCATTAAGGGTAATTTGGTAATTTTGTCAATTTTTTTTTACTAAAAATAGAAAGAAAATAAAAGTTGCGTTTATTTTGATATTGCTAAAATTGGCAAAAGTTGCGTTTTTTTTGTTACGGAGGAAGTAATATATTTACCCAAGGCAATTGGTCTTTTTGTCGTGTACTCTCCTTAGCTTGTTGCTGTTGTTGTTACATGTTTACTGCGTTGTAGTTGTTGTTAATCGCTCCCGGCAAGATCTCGTAAGCGTGACAATAAGTCTTAGATCTTTGCAAATGATGAAGATGAAGGAGGATTCTACAACGACGACGAAGAACAATTTAGTGTTTAAAGTGGTTAAATTGAAAACTAAAGAGGCACTGACAATTTATTTGTGTTTTACAAGTCACGTGATTTTCTTGGGTCCACAATAAATTTATTGTGGACCAAGTTCATTTAAGTTTATGTAATAATAGGGTAGTTAAGAGAATACATCTAGTTACTTGCACCATTTTTTTCAAAATTATTAACGTCCGGTTATGTCCAAAAAATACGTTGGCAATGACCATGAATATAATATTACACAATGACTCCAACCCCTCTATGACAGCATGGTTACCATCAAACCCGGTCCTTCTTCTTCATTGGGAAACTAGAGTTGGGTACTCCATGGATGTTGGCGACCAACGTCATAGGTGATCGGCTACTAAAAATAAACTTAAAAAGTTCCAACAAAATTTTGATTGCACAATCCGATGTAGCAATCTAATTGTATTTTATTGTCGCCTTCGATATACATTGTTACCAAATAACATCAACATTTCTTTACAAAAATTGTCACTATTTTATGTGTATAACTCATTGCTCCATAGGTTGTCAGTATTAACGAACCTATTGTGTTTAATTTCCTTAATCTCACAACTTAAAAACTTTTTCAGAAAATCACGTACAATAATTTGAAAATATTGCATATTATATCTCTAAAAAATAAAGTTAAAATTAAGGTAATGATATTTATCTAAAAAAGTACTTAAATTAGATCAGATTATCATTGTTTTGGAATGGTTGAGTAAGATTTGAAATTACTTTAAAATTATAAAATTATATTATTCCTATTATAAGGGAAACTTTACTTAATCCCGTAATGAACCTAGCCTCAAAAAAGACTAGATAAATTAGCACTTGAAGCGTTTGTGTGCAAAGTTATTGACGTCTGGTTATGACCACACCAAGCTTTGGCAATGACCATAAATGCATTCATTGTAACAGCGACTGAAGCAAACACCAGAAACATTATTGTTGGTCATGACCACCTAAAAGGTAGTAATAAACTAATAATGTCAACCCCTACATGGTATAGCGATTATTATTTGCTCAAGTCAGATAGCTGAAGTTAAAAATCCATGGAAGCTGACAAGCGACAACCAATGATAATGGTACAGGATAATGAAAATCATCGAAAAAATTCCCAAAATATCAAGAAAAATGCGATGTAACCATACGATGCCACAATACAATGTTAATATCCAATACCATGCATGCATACCATGCATGCATACCAAAGGTTCATTGGACGACTCCCATGGTGGATCTTTAATGTGAAAAATGACATGCTTTAATGGGATCAGTAATCTATGAAGTTTTTTAATTTTCTGGAAATAATTATTTTGGAAAATATAATTTTTTATTTTTAATTTATGAAATTTCGAAATAATCTTTATGATTTTTTGAAAATTATTTTCTGATTTTTTTTCGAAATTTATTTTCTAAATATTCGAAATATAATTTGATAATTTATAAAATCATTTTGTAAAATTAGTAAAATAAATTAAGGAAATTAAAAGGGAAGAGAATATAATATAATAGAAAATAGAGTTTTTCTACACTGTACCCTTGTGTTTTTGCAAATTCTACAATATACCCCTACGATTTTTTCCTCTTTATTGTACCTCTGAATTTTACAACACTTCCACATTATAACCTTAGTGATTTAATTTAACAAAACTAAAGTTAAACTAGGGTTAATTTTAATTTTTTAAAATAAATTAAAAATAAAAATAACACTACCACCCACCCCGGCCCACCGCCACTCCACAACTAACCCCTAGCCACCCACGACGCTGCCAGCAACTATCACCCCACGCCCACCCACCACCACCACCCACACGCCCCCACGCACCACCAACCAGCCACGCACCTTCGACACCCCATCCACCACCACCCAACCAGCCACCTACTTACGCCTAGATTACACCAACCACACCCAGCCTTCGAACCGCAAAAACCATAACCAATTCGCACCACCACCAGATCCCAATGAAACCCAATCGAATCCCAATCAATAACCCACAACACCAACACCAAGAATCCCCATTTTTGATTGAATTCGTTCAGAAATTCGATCGCAAATTTGTTCACATTTTTGTTTGCAATTTTGTTCGCATTCTTTCACAAATTCGTTCACAAAATCTGGGTTAAAATCACAACCTTAAAAGTTCGAATTGTTCTTGTTTTGCTCTGATTGTTGTTGTGTTGCTCGAAAAAACGCCTAATTGCTGCTATTCAAACCCATATTTGTGTGCGATTGAAATCATGGTGGCTGCGAAGGTGGCGAGAGGTGTTTGAAGGTGTTCGAAGGTGGCGAGTGGTGATTCTGCTAGACCATGGTAGCTTCGATTGGGCAGCGGGATGGTGGTGGGTTGTAGATGATTGTAGATGGTGGTGGTACGGATATTGGAGGAGGGGAGGGATGAGTGGTTTAATTTTGTGTTTTTAATTTTTTAGTTTTTTTTTTAAATAACAAACTTAATCATATATAGTTAAGTTTAATCAAAAAGGTTATAATGTGGAATGATTGTAAAATTCAAGGGTACAATAGAAAGAGAAAAAAACGCGAGGATATATTGTAGAATTTGCAAAATCACAGGGGTACAGCCGTACAGGATATAAAAACCCTAGAAAATAATACAAAAACTACCTAAAAACAAAAGTTAAAGGTTGACTTTGCTAAGACATGTGTTGTTGCATGGTCCTTTATATTTACTTGTGGTAGTCCATTTTCGACGAACTATAGCAAAATCATCCCTTAGCTTGTGGTATTGGTTTCAATGCTGACGTTAGATCACCAGGAGTAGAATTATGAAGTTGGTCAATTGAGTCTTATAAAACAATTTTTTTTATAATATTAAGAGCAATACTTGTTCCAAATGTTAAGAGAAAAAATTTTATCAAGAATTTAATCTCATATATGTTTGTTCCTAATAAAGAGCTTGAAAGCCACCAACAAAATCTAGACCCTAATCTATTTATTTGGTATAGGTTCTATTTATTTGGAACTCTTGTTTAATTTTCGATCTGCATGTTGCTCTCATGTGTCGTCGTTCTTTAGTTCTTATCATAACGATTTAGTAGGTTACACAATCAAATGTTGCCATAAGTATGAGACATGTTCTTATGTATATGCTAAAGTTTATGAGCGTTGTACGTAACACTCGTTATAACTTGTAAGTTTCTGGATATTGTGTGTTGACATCTTTATTTCAACACATATATATTCAAGCTTCCCACATCGTACTAGACTACTAGTAACCTTAATTTCGTAGAACAAGCGACAACAGATACTTTCCTGTAACTGGATTCAAAAAATCAGCTAATCAAAAGAACCAATTTAGATCAGAAGTATTCCTAGATTTCTAGGATAATACACCCAAATATGTTACCAGTTAATCTGTTCATCAGCTGACTTGTGAAAATGTGAAATCAGTAGTTGTTGATACACAAAGTATAATTATTTTCTCCAAGTTTGTGTAGTAATGTAGCACAACATTACATTATACGTAAAAATATATAGTCTGATAATATGGTTTATGTATAATGCAATCATGTCAACAACGCCAAACCTCTATGCAGAATGCATGATCATGCACATCTCAAATTGCTGGCATGGCTTGCCATATAGCGCCAGCAGAACTGGATCATAAGAACTATCCGCTGAACCGATTGATGCTCCATTATTTCCATTTTTTTTTCTTCCTTGGCTCTTACAAATTATTATCACCTCTAAAGCCAAATAACTTGACCTCCTAGCGTGGAAGTAAACTCTAGTGCCTCGCAATTCAACCAATTCTGATATGTTGGGAGCTACAAACAACAGCGAGAGAATATCATCGGTGTTATACAATTGTAATAGGACACAGATCATCCACAACGAAACAAAAGATTCAAGATTTGAAAGGGACATTTGTAACACTTCTGCCTTCTGGAAAGTAAACTCTAAATGAACAGCACAGCACCATTATTCACATATAGCACATGCATGAATTGACAACATAAAACTCGCATAAAGACGCTCATGCAAATGCATGTATTTGAGAGGTCACCTGTGATTTTAGACAAAAGCAGTAACTGTAAATCATGCAATCAATGTCCTGCCAACATATTATTTATTTTTTTAAAACATAAAAAAAGAACAGGTGGTGAGATGATAAGACACCCGTAACGTTGCTGCCACCTGCGCAGGCAACTTTAATCAGCACAGCCATTCTGATGGCAATCTGAAAACTATAAAGAAGTAATTGAAATGCATGAAGCTGCATCCTTAAAAAGGATCTACGACGATACATCAACCTGCTCCCTCAGAACCCTAGGCTTGTCTGGATATGATTTGTTGTCCTAAAGCTGTAAATTGCTAAAAGTTCCAATCTCAAATTTTTTTAAAGTTTTAATGGCAAGCAGATTGAGAATCATCATCGATCTCCTGTTTCATAAAGGCGGTGGTATATTAGGTGTAACAGATATTGCTCCCTCAAGCAAGTTGATAGTCAGAGAGTAACAATACAATAGTTTTTCAAAAATACAAAATTAAAGAAAGTATTTGTAAAATAATAAAATGGAAGCTGCAACGAAAATGCAAGCAAAATAGAGAAGAAGAAACCACAGTTTGTTCAAATTGCAAGGTTTAAAAAGCTAACTCATTAACATGTGTTAACTGAAAGATGTTATTTCATCCTAGCTACCTATGGTCTATTGGTATGTGATGTACAATATATCTTACACTATTTTTATCATCGAATGAACTTTTCACATGGATATTCGGGTCCTTTAGATTATGATGCTTTGAGGAAGCGGTAGTCTAACAACCATACTAATAGAGTAGTAGACTATTATGCAACACTATTAAAGCATACTAAATACTTGATTTTAGAGGGCCTGCCTTTAGCCAATTTTGTTGAATTGCAGGGGTGGCTGGATCACAAAAAAATTAAAGATTACCAAAGCTCTTAGTAGCGGGTAACTTGTTTGAGAATATGTTACAAGGAAAAGGAAGATCCATAAATACTCACAAATAACTCAAATAGCTCCATGTATGGAGCTGCTCTGATTACCGAAGCAGCAACTCGGTAGCTTTGTTGGAACCAGCATGAACGGCTAACACACAGTTTCAGTACTATAATCATTTCCTGTACAATGCACAAACACATACATTAGTCAGTAGTCAAAAATAAGAAAATGAAAAGGATCTCTGAACAGGCTTAAGTTTGTTGCTTACCTTAAAGAGATTTGTTAAAACAACGAAAAATTCAAGCTTAGGTAGATAAGAGAACTGGCTAAAAATGAAGTTTTTACCCCGCAGAATGATCAGGCTCAGTTTTTGGTCCGGAACGTCATAGATTAATTAGGTCAGGGAAGAAGTAAGGGGCTTAACATCTTTTTGTCTTCCTTGATACTTGAATGACATAAGACTTGGGCCGGAAGTTGCAAAATTTCAAGGTCTCTATCGATGTACAACTCCAGAGATTTCAACTTAAGGTGTGGAACTGTAATATTTTGCCCGTGAGTAATCAAAAGAAATCTTTCAAGAGAAAAACGATTAGATAAAATCAAGTCAAAAACTTGGTTGGAAAGGTTTACAAACTTTAGTAGAGAATAGAGATCAGTGAGAGACTCAAAATGTTTCTCATCGCTGGACAAAGCAGAGTGTTAGAATTTATTTTCACATATAAATGTACAGTACAGCTACAATTTACACTTCTACATTATTAAGAATGACTTGGCAGAAATTTACAAGCATAAATGTATAATTGTTGCACTTAAGCAATTATATCCAAAAGCAATCAACCTCACATGATCAGACACACTTATTGTAGTGTCGGCTGAGGTCATACTTTTTCATGCAAAAGATGTAGTCCAACTCTGATCATCAAGGAAGATTTGCAGGCGTGGATCCGTACGATGTGGAAGACCTGTCCGAGCTCCAAATGCTCGGCAACAACCAGCTGCCTGTGATCAATCACTCAAGTAGTCATGACTTTAATTCTCCTTCAAAACTAATGAATATGTCAAACCCTACTTGATATTCCAAATTACAAGGTAAAAACTATGGGCTGATCAAAATCACTCACCACTTGAGCAGCAAATGGCAACATCTTCTCGGGTGGCATCCCTATACACAGGGCTAAAAAAAATAACATAACTTAGAAATGCACACTCAGAACCTCACCCTAAATAATACAACACTATACGACCACTAAAAATACAAGACCGAAGATGGATGGTTAATACTATACAGATTTGCAAAAGGAAAATTTTATGCAAATTAAAGACCAAGCCAATCAACATCTATTAGTGAGAATGTCTGTGGAACCTAGAAACCAAGAAAGGCTTTCGCTCCATATTAGTGTCCGAAGTCTTTCATATATAAACTGTGCTGTACTTCTAGACTTTTCTCTCCATAACCTCTTAAACAACCTCAACGCACTGAACAATTTAAATGGTTGTAAGGTTTGCCTTAACTTAATGGCACTAAACAAACAAGCAAAGATCGTAAGAAAGTCACATGGGTTTTAAGCAGGTAAGGTTGTCTCTTGTCAGAGTTCTCATAGTTTTCTCATAGTTCTGTAGCATCTGTGCTCCTTTTCCGCTTTTATTTTATTTTTTTCAATTTTGATCTTTCAAGGCTAGCCTTGACAATAAGACATATGAATTAGCATATTAAGACGTGAGCGCATCCATATCATAAACCCGAGAAAGCAAAATTACTTATTTAGATGTTTCATCACCACACAAGCTTCCCAAATATGAGATTTCTCATGTAACCTGCTAACATACCATGAAGAACTGCTCCAATGAATGCATCACCAGCCCCTGTTGTATCAACTAGCTCAAATTGAGGAATTTTCTCAGCTGTTCCCACAAGCAACCTTCCACTCAGGGCTCCAAATCCAGCTGCTTCCAGCTTCAAAACTGGCTGGGAAGAGAAGCAGAGTGCACACACACAGAAAAGAAACAAATCAGTTCCATACATTAAGGTTAATTACTTAATTTAATAAGAAACAAGCTGGGACTCGTATTTCAGCATAGAATTAATCAACACATGAGATCTTGAAAAATAAATACTTTGTATAAGGATGGTAATGTACACAACCAATCTCATCTATCTCAAGAAACATTGACTTGAGCAGTAAAAAAGTGCTGATTAGCCTTAATAGACAACTTGTTGAGATTAATATAACCAACTTTAGTACAAAGTAGGGCTGGTCGGTGCCTGGTCCTAGACCAAGGTCCTTAGCAAATTCCAATCCATTGTTGGAGATAATGATCATTAGAAAGCACAAATATAGATAACAACACAATGGTGAAGAAAACAGAGCATACTGTGGGAACTGACCGATGAAACACAAGTTGGATATGTTGTATTGCCGTCTATCTTCTGGTTCAATGATGCAAAACATTGGTCCACATTTATTTCTTCTAACATGGCAATATCTTCTGTAGAAAGAAATTCATTTAGGTACCCTTAATGAGAATGAAAATGGATATTTCTAAACTCAAAGGGCACAGATCAAGCATATAGAATGATAGGGGAATGGAGATCATAACAAATATTAATTAAGAGGATAAGAGAGAAAGAGAGTGTGCGCCAATGCTTGATCTGAACAAATTAATGACACAAATAAACCAAAAGGAATAGATAGGCAAAGAGTAAGCAATCCTTTCACATAGACTTCACAAGTATTTTCTCACCATTATGACTTCTCTGCAGCATTATGCACCCTTCTTCACCAAGGGTAACAATCACAAATTTCAACTTTGGCAATCTCATCAACATAGAAACAAGTGCACTTGGCATAGACGGTGCCTTTGTCCAGGCCTACCACACCAACGGGAGAAAGCACTGTGTTATTGATCTTGTCAATATAGACTGAAGGTATGAATAAGTTTCTTTAAAGAATTAGATAGCTTTAAGAGAGATATGCATCGTCAGATTATATCACAATGAGGCATTACCCCATATGCTTTAAAACTACATGTTCGTGAATCGTGACAATGTCCTTTCTAATGTTCATTAAGTTATAATATTGTTATGCATGGTAACGTGTGTTAAATTAACACTAAAGTTGACAATGATCTGCATAGCACTACAGCTGAATGAAAAACAACTTACATTTTCCTAGTATCCTTCTTATCTTGTACTATATCTGAAATGTAGTTACTTTCTTTTTGGATAAGAGTAAGGGTAATTTAGAGGAAACATAATCAAATGATACCCCAAGTAAGTAATCAAATGGAACCCCGAGTAAGTAAGTAACCCAAATGCAATGTTCCAATTACAAAAGCAGAACACAGCTCTTAACTCTCCAAATAGCCTTTCACATCTCTAAAGTTACTTCATGTCTTGTCAATGTAAGATGCCTATACACCAGTTCTAGATAATAAATGGAATTCTTGAATAAATCAGGTTTTATGTTTTGCAATCATTAAGCAATTATATATCATCTATGTTACGTGGACACTTACCCATGTCCAACAAGGATACGTGTCCAAGTGTCCGACTCGGCTATTTTTGAAAAATTACCAAGATTTTAGCCCAAAATGAAGTGTCCAAGTATCGTACCCATGTCTGAGTGTCAAGGATCTGACACGAGTACTTGAGGTAAAATGAAGAGTCCGGGTAACATAGTTTATCATGCTGGTTCCTACTCTATGTGCAAAGTCACTTATTCTCCAATAATTAGTCAGCCATCATGCAGCGGAAAAATGAATAATTCATGGAAAGAAGCAGTAATTTCATCATTTCAGCAGGTCAAAATTATACTTATTATAGAAGTTGCTGCCATAACAAAACTAGTCAAACCTGAGGATATTTTGCTGAGCAAACAGCATAATCTGCCATATTCAAAAGATTATCAAACCCTTCCTCTCCCATTTCTGCATCAACCAGTATCGGTATACCTTTATGACATGCCTGCAACAAAAGGCTTACATTATGACATCAGTAGAGTCATAAAGTATTTGAGACAGATAGTAGATATGCCTGATCAACCCAAGGAGAAGAATCTTGCCCTCTTAAAAGCCTGAGTGAGGTTTCATTCAAAAACAATTTGTAAAGGAAGATTAGCTCAAGATTGTAAAGTGGTTTACTCTTCTCTTCTCCAATATGGCACGAATTATACAACATGGGGTCCAACACTCCCATTGAAACAGTTTTAGATAGATTAGTAGTGGGCCTCGGCAACTCAAGAAGAAGAGCTTTGACCACTTACAAGCCCAATTGAGATATTATTGTAAAATCTAAATCAGCCTTTTGCAATAAGAGGATTAGCACCTCTAGCTTATAAAGTCGTAATTACTCTGCAATTCTCTAGTGTAGGACAAACTCACATGCAATAATAACATGGGGTTCAACAAGTAGTCAATTAGTCATACACATTATCACATAAACCAAAAAAGGGGGGAGGGAGAGAGGAGAGGCACACAAGCATATCCATCCTAAGAAATTCTTTAAAATGTGAGCTGCAATCAGAACAAGATGACAACACATCAAGATATTAATATTCAGTAAGTGTTCAAGTTAATTCTTCCTAGTGTGTCAAGATTCATAATATCAACCTGTGGAGTACTGCAATAAGCAAGAAGAACATGAAGATGAAAGGGATAAACCAGCTGTATCCTCTGATTCAAGCATGTATACTCCATTGGTAATATGAAGAAAATGAACCAAATAAAAGCTTCAGAAAGTTTAAAGAGGCTTCACCTCTCTTGCAATTACTAGAGCAGTTTCTAGCGAGAGTCCGTCAAAATAAACTATCTTGGCACCATCTAATGCAGAAGACAAGCTTGTGCAAGAAAAGTCAGTAGGCATCATGGGAGGATATCCTGGATAGTAGATAGCAGTTCGTGTTTTTCTGGAAGCATCAAAATAAGAATACACTCACCACATATGCAACTACAAAAAAAAATTTAAGCAAGATATGCAAACTATAACCTGTTCCACATATAGCTACAGCGACTGCAAGTAAAGGTGCAATTAAGAGAGAGACAGAGACGAGACTAAATATAGAACGAATATAATTGGACCAGAATGATACGTAGAACTAAAAAGAAGAAAATGAAGGTAAACATTGCACATAAAAAAGGGCTTAGGTAATAAAACATTGCATATTTGCATATTTGCCCCTATAAAACTGATACTTGTATTATGTTATTATGTGTTTGTAGGATTTAATTAAGCACATATCTCACATTTTACTGTCAACAATGACATAACTGTACATTGAACGACCTTCCTCCGAAACCTGCATAGGTAGATAGAATCATGGAAATTTTTCTTATAGGAAAAACTGTAAGACATGTACAAATTTGAAACTTAACCTGTTAAACAATTATCAAGGAAAATATAGATAAAAATTGCTTTAAATGTAAAATAAAAGGAAAAATTACATGCCACATAATTTTAGATGACTACTTGAAACAACTGATTTATATCTACTACTAAATGCATCTTTCTGTAATAGTAGATTTAAGATAATAGCGATAGAAAAAAATATAAGAATTTGACAGCTGATAATTTTTTAGGCCGAAATGATTTACAATTGCCTATATTGAAGATACAAGTGCAAGTAATAAAGTAAACTCTACAAAACTCTTTTTTCCTATAACTCCAGATGTCCTAACAGGTATTAGGGACATCTACAGTTGCCCAAATCAAGTAGCAAAGTAAGTAATTACCACTGCAAAAGAAGTATCCACACCATCAGCTTCAAGCTCTTCTACGATGCCTCTTCCTTCAGCATCTTCAGCAATCTGGTAAGCAATACAGGAGAGTGAAACAACAAATTTACTGGGATTAGAGTTTATGTGTATTGAAAATATTGAAAAGGGGGAAGAAATTATAGCTATATAACTGTAAGACCTTGACCTTGGCAATTATTCTTGGTCTTAGCCCCAAACGGGCAGCACAAGTCAAAGCATTGCCAACATTGCCACCCCCTTGAACCTACAAAAACCATCATTGAAGTTATATTTAATGTCATAGGGTCGACATGTAAGCAAACTAGACTAATAAGCTTTCAAGGAAGAAGTACATTCAAATTCAGCTTGCTTTACATAATTTCTCAAACATTAGAGGCATATTCATCCTCCACCCAATAAAAATTCTTGACTTCATTCAAAAACTATCTTATGGTCTAGTGACTACAAATATGTTCTTATGTTGTCCAGTAGTTCATTAGCTACAAGTATAGGGAGTGGCATCTTTTCTGTTTATCAGCAAGATCGAGAGGTACATAGTGTTCAATTTCTTAAGCTCTTTAGTCCCGAATTTAACCCACCCTCCGCCCCCAAACACACTCACACCCCTTTGTTTCCAGCTCAATTTGTTCAACAGTTTCATCTAATCAGTTTATCAATTCAAAGTATATCATAGTATCATTTACGTGTTCATGGTTTATCATACTAAACTTAATGAGGAAACAATCCCTCCTCCATCTCCAAAGCAAAGGCTTGCACAAATTTAGTCAGACATGAATCATGAAAACTTACAGAGTTATACAAACTATTTTAAATCAATAGATAATTAAAAACAGGACAAGAAATCATAGCTCATACACAAGGGCACCTTGGATAAAGAGCCTTTGATCTTCTCATCAGGCTTAGGGAAACCATCCACCATCACCAGATAGTCCATTGATGCACCCCCACAACCCACCTATAAACACAATATCATCATGCAATGCTCACAACAAAATCATCTATTAAAAAAGAACAAGAAAAAAAAACACAAAAACAGGATAAGAATTAAAATACTTCACCATAGAGTACTTTATTAAAATATAGTATGAGTACATTATTGACAACATCGCCACTATATAGTAGTGTACTGTCTTTCATCCAACAGCTGGGTTTTCAGGTATAACTATGTAAGAACATTACCATCAAAGAGACTTAATTTAGATCTCAAAAGCATTTCACAACTACAAGCATGTTTCCCATGGTAAGACATGATGATTATTTTGAAGACTTATTTGAAACACATATCACCATCAGTGAGACATGTCTTAGAAAAATCACTTCTCGTTTATCATTGGAGTAAATTAAAATCCACAATATCCATTGATCTAATAATTCCTATTTATTACAGGATCTTGATGGCAAATATCCATAGATTACCATTTAGTAACTTTCCCGAAAAGGTATGCTCTTTGCTTTCTTTGGAATACAAGGCAAAATCACATGGCCGGAGTAATTAATGTTTATTGTAATTTAATATTTTCATTCTTAGCTACCTTATCTAATGCAGTGTGGGCTTCATTAACTTTCAACAAATTTACTTAACAACAATTTCTATTATTTGAGTAAAGAGTTTGGGGGAGAAAGGGGAGGCTCTTTAAGAGACACAATTTCTCCACCCAAGATTAGGAAAAAAAAGAGTTCCTTTCTTCTCCCTTCCTTTCTTTCGCTTACCATACCTCATATGTCGTTCCCTCCTTCCCCCTCTTCCTTATTATTTACAAAAGGTTGAGGATGCATATTAGGAGCCAAAATGGTGTATAAGTGGTTATTGATAAGGATATATTCCAATGCCACCAATGGATTAATGGAATATAGATTATGCAAAGTTAAAAAAATATTCCAACACATTGTTTCTGTAATATTTTATCAAATAGTAGCATTTCCATTATTAACCATCCTTCAAGCTTAGTTAGAAGATTTGAGTAATCAGTAATGTAACCATACTATTCACGCTTGAAATAAATTTAAAAGGTTGTTTTATGAAGGAAAAGGTTAACAAATGGCCCATACCATTAAACAAGTAGCTAAAAGTGAAATTATGAAATTACAATAGACACTAATTACACCAATCAAGCATGTTGTGTGAATTTGGCCTCCATTCTAAAGTGTAGTGCATCTCCAATAGTTGATATTAGGGACCTGCTTGCGATTTTTAGAAATTTACTAGCGCGCTCAACTATTGGAGAAGATAGCATGTGGCTTACTTCCAAGAGATCCTGCTCAAACAAGTACGGTAGCTTAAAAAAAATAGCGGGGTCATTTAAGCTACAAGGCAAAGTCGTTTACCATCAGTGCGCTTTGTCGATGGAGCAAGGTAACTAGGTTAGCTACAAAGAATTGTAGCTTACCATACCTCCAAAGGTGCTATCCAAATTAATTTGTTAAAAATGAGTTAAAACCACTCATTAGTAAAAAAAAAAAAAAAAAAACAGTTTCAAACGTTCAATCAATAACAAGCATTTCCAATTCCAATCAACAACAATCATTTTTTATCAATCCATTTTGGTTAGTAAAGAACAAGTTCAATTCACCCACAATTAAAGGTATTTATATTTGCTAATCATAACAAAAGATGAACATATTTCATTCATTCTTGAAACTTTAGCAGTAAGTTATTAATCCCAAGTATTGTTGGTAAATATTGAACCTGATAAATTAACAAAACAACAAATTTGAAAAACAGAGGAAAGGCAAAGGGTTTAACCACAATAAGGTCATCAGAGAGGGGAGGAACTGACTGATGAGCTGACATCATTATCCTGCAAAAAAAACGCCATTAAAATTTTAAAAAAAGAGGTTTTGATTGCTGAAAGATTACGAATCAATAACATGCAATATAATAAAGATATGGAAAAACAAGCAAAAAAAACCTGGTAGTAGAAGATGGAAGGATGGGAGAGGGAGAGAAGTTGAAAGGAAGAAGTGAAAATGGAGATTGAAAAGAGAGAGACGCCATTGTTGCTTGGAACTCAATTCGACGGAGACACAGTGATCGTTGTTGGAGTTCGTGGTTGACTAATGAGTAATGACGGTTGGTACCGAGTAGTGACTAGTGACTAGTGACCACTAGGGTCCACTACTACTCACTAGTGAATTAATCAGAAAATTACAAATTTACGATGGAAATTGGGTTAATGTCAGTTAATGATTTACGTGGTCCACTATCTGGACAAGTTATCATGTAACACCCCCATCGTACATTGGGTCGAGCCAAGTGTGAGTGTGGTGTGACTAATGGACATTCTGGATTGACAATCTAACCGTGCACCTCGAGAAACTTTCCAAAAAGTTACATAGTACCTCCGTTTCTGAATAATTGCACCAGTTTACTTTTCATGCTTACCGAGACACAAATTTGACCGTTAATAATTATAATTATGATTAATGAAAAATTATAAAAACTAGATATTAATATAGTATTTAACGAGACGAATCTAACGAGATCCCACTTGAATATATTTTTCATTACGTGTAAAGTGCAAAACTTGGTCAAAGTACTCCCTGTGAATAGTGGAATTATCAAACCGGTGCAATTATTCAGAAACGGAGGTAGTATCTTAATTCTATTTCCAGCCAAGCACGCCTAATTGAGGAGTATATTAACATATGAGCGAAGATGCATCTTGTTGATATAAACCAATCTCGTGAGTGTTAGAAGTCAACACATAGTGATACACATACACCCATTATATTTGTAATTTTGTGGTTCCAACATACTCTATCAATATAAATTGAATGCGTATTTTTAAAAAAAAAAAAATTGGGATAGAAATAGAAAAATTAAATTAATGAAAGCTAGTCCCCATTGTTATAGACGATAACTCAAATTGTATGTCGGGCTGCATATAAGAGTTATATGTGTTTTCTCGTTATCAACTAAAATCATTTGAGAAGTACATAAAACATTGCCCTAAAAATTAGGATGTCTATGTATAAAATTATTCAAGTGGAGCCACATGTTTGAAAAAGTAACAAAAAATGAATGAATAAATTAATCTTTTTTCGACAAAAACAATTTTGATAATTTGACAAATTTGTTGAGTTTGCTATGTATGAATAGTTGTTATTTATAACTCTTCATCAATTTTGCCCAAAGTTGCAAACTGAGTATTATAGTTTCAAAAGTTGCACGTTGGGGACTCTCATCAACTTTTAGGTGGCTTTAACCCTTGCAATAGATTGCAAAACAAATAATTAGTTTTTTCTTTTCCAAAAGATCAAAATTGACGAATAAAGAAGGAGATGGATACTAGCTTGATGAGCACGTGCGGCAAAGGTCGTGGTGGATTCAACAACACACTATTTCGAGAAGTACAATTCAATCGAAAAAAAAGGGATTGTAAAACATCCATTTAAAATTTTAAGCTTTCTAAAAACTGAAAATTGGTTTATGTTTTGTTTATATAGTATATTTTTTAAAATTGTCTATTATTTTTAGAGATTTTTCCTCATATACCCCTATGGTATAGCGTAATAACCTATATACCCCTGAACTTTTTAAAACGCCTCACATACCCCTGAGGTTACAGATAATAGCCCAAATATCCTTATTCTAATGGAAAAACTAACACCATTAACTATAATTCAATTTAACATTAATTAAACACCTTAAACTAACCTATTAATCGTAAACACCCCTAAATGCTTTCATAATTCTCTTAATTAACCAATAACCAATCATCAATCACCCTCATATCATCTTCTTCTTCTTCTTTCCTCTTTTTTCCCATCATCATCATAAACTCCAACAATTTTTCAGTGAGAGATTCCCCGATGGAAATCAAACCCAATCCTCTGCCATGTCGAACACAACCTACTTGTCTGCATCATCATTTTCAAGTTCTGATTTGAACAAAACGTCATAATCAACAACAATTCATCATCAAAACTCGATAGTGAAATGAAGATTCGAAGAAGACAGAAAATTCACCCAAAATTCAAAGTACAACCACAAAAACAATTCGCCCAAAATTCGAATTACAACCACAAAATTAAAACAATGAATACAAGCCAAGTTCATTATCAGATCGCCATTTCGATCCAATTTTGCCCAAAAAATTCGATTTTGGGGTTATTTATTTAGGGCGTCATTTTCGGGCTTTTGATTTGCGGAGTGATTGCGCGCGAGGTGTGGTGGTTGTGGGTGTTGTTTTCGTGTTGTGGGTGTGTGATGCGTATTCAATAGCATCAGTATAATTTATTTAGTATTATTTTATTTTATTTTTGTTGAGTCGTCTATTAATCGCAAGATTGAGATACGTCAGTCTAAAAGCTACACGTGATTGATAGAATTAGGAGTTTGTTAGGTAGTTAGGATATTATCTTGATATTAGATTTAAATATTTTAGTTTGTTAGGATAATTCTAGTTTGTTAGAGTAGTTAAGATATTTTAGTTTGTTAGGATATAATTAGTTATTTCATAGATATTTTTAGTTGTTACATGGATATGATTTAATATCTTATTCTAAATAGTTTATTTTCAGATTTGTTTTGTACTATAAATATGGGATGAATCAGTTAATAAAATTAAGTTTTGTGTTTTGAGTTAATCAAGTAGCGTTGCTATTGTGGTGCKTCCACTTCTCATAAGGTTGAGGCCGAGTGAAACCCCTTGTAGTTGAGGCTATCAAGGTTTTTATCCAACAATTTTTATTAGTTATTCAATTAAATCTTCCACAATAAAATAATTMGAACCTCACTAGTGTTTGCCGATAGTTTGTTGATAAACTATCTCACGCAACCACATCAGTGTGGTAGCTGCGTGGCATTTTGCTCGTTGGTATGGTAGTTGCGATGTATTTTGCTCGTGGGTGTGATGGCTGCAAGGTGTTTTTTTTCATGGGTGTGGTGGTTGTAAGGTGTTCTGGATTGGAGAGTATGGTGGTTGTGAGGTGTTCTCAGTTGGAGTGTGTGGTGATAGTGGAGGTAGGAAGAAGGAAAAAGAAGAGGGTGAAGGTATAAAAATGAAGGAGAGAGAAGAGATTAGTTGTTAATTGGATTGAATTAGACGTTAATAGAGACAAAAGACGTACTAACGGAGTTAACTTTTCTGTTAGAGTAAGGATATTTGAGCTATTATCTCCGACCTCATGGGTATATGACGCGTTTTGAAAAGTTCGGGGTATATGAGTTATTACGCTATATAATAAAAAAGGACTTTGGAGTACGTTTTTCAATATGTCTTCATACAAAGTAGTTGAAACTCTTATCATACTATTGCAAAACTAGTGTATTCTCTCAATATAAATCAAACCCGCCACTCATCACCCAACTTCTACCCTCTCATCTACTAAGGCACAGATTACCATTCATCTTACTCGACGTGCTCCCATCCGGCAATTTAGATAATAATTAGTACTTTTATGAATATGTAATAGTTTACCAATCATTTCAAAATTTTGAATTTTTTTAAGAAAATTAATTTTCTTAAAAAAAATTAATTAGGTCATTAAAAGATGGGCATGTGGCAATAAAAACGCAACTTTTAATCCACTTACTACGGTTTTGACTGCAACTTTTGAGGGTTTTGCTCTAAAGTTGCACGCTCAAGAGTTGCGGTCAAGAACGGAAGCTTTTACCCTAGTTTTGTCCGCAACTTTTGAGCTTTTTCTATTAGCAAACTATCATAGTGGGAAAAAGGGCGAAATTTATTTGGGAAAAAATTATTTTGTTTATTTACTAATCTAAACCCTTAACCATGGTTAACGAATGTAAACCCTTAACCATGGTTAACATATGTTTATTTACATTAAAAAAAAAGAAAAATAAAACAACAAAACCCCAACCACCCTAGCCCCCATCCACCCCATCCTTTACTAATCTAAACCCTTAACCATGGTTAACATATGTTTATTTACATTAAAAAAAGAAAAAAAACAACAAAACCCAAACCACCCTAGTCCCCATCCACCCCACCACCACCCACCCAGACCCTAGACCCACCACCACCATTTGACCAACCCACCCACTCGAACCGTAAACCTATTGAATCCAATTTGGGTGGTTCCATGGTGGGTGTATGGTTTGAAGATGGTTGGTTTGAAGGTGGGTGTGAGGTTTGAAGGTGGGTGTGAGGTTTGAATATGGGTTGTGCGAGGTTCGATCTGGGTTGGTTCGAAGGTGGTGCGAGGTGGTTGTTATTTGATTTGGGTGGTTCGAGCTAGGGTGGTGTGTCATGGCCTGTGAGGTCATGCGATTTGTGGTGGTGTGTCGTGCTGGGGATGCGAGTCAGGTGGTGGTTGTGGGTTTGTTTGAAATCGAGGGTGTTATTGATTTAGTGGGGGGATGCGGGTTGGTTTGAGATGGTTAGGGGTTTGCAGTGGATGGGTGGTGCGAGTCAAGTGGGTCCGGTGGGGGCTGAGTGGTCTGGGTTGGTTAGGTGGAGTGGGGGGTGGTGGTTGCATTGGATACTTTGGGGTTTTGTTGTTTTTATATTTTCTTTTTTTAAATTTAAAAGTTAATCGTTGTTAGGTTTAGTTAGCTATAGAGGGATCAACCTTATAAAACGACTAAAACTCGAGTGTACAAGTGAGAAGGTTTTAAAAAATAAGCTTAGAAAACGGGAAAACTCGAGGATATATCTTAGAATTTCTCGAAAGTTTTTTTCCAATTTGACCCCTCAAAATTATTGAATGAAATCATACCATCAATAATCAATTATTGATGGATAAAAACTAATAATGACAACAAAGGTGAATTTGAGCTTCATTTTAAAATTTGAAATTAGAAAATTCTGTGTAAATAAATAGAAATTATTTAGGATTTTTTTAAAAAATAATTCCAAAAAAATTTAACCTACAATAACAAGTAACTTGTCAAATATATGACTTAGAGTCGCCATTGTATGACTTTTGAAACTTCAATATTCCATTTGCAACTTTGAACAAAGTTGAGTACTCACCATTTCGAGAGTTTTTTAGACCATGAATAAATTTGTATGTAATGGAATTAAAATCTAACAATAAATATGGATCATTTTACTATGAAAAAAATGTGAATATAGCTAGAGTATAAATAGGAAGATTCTAAATGAGAAAAACATTTAGAAACACAATTTCGGGAAATAGGAAGAACAAAAAGGATCAGAGAGGTAATTTATATGTGCATTATAAATAAAATTATAAGAAAATAAGTGTAGTTATATTATAAATATGTTTATTGTATGTATGCTTAGTAATTAAACAAAATAAGGATCTTGAACCTCCTAACAAAAATTAACATTTTTCTCATTTTTTTGATAAAAGACATTTTCCCCCTTTTAAATTGGATCTTTCGATTTTTTTATATATGTATAATTTATTTGAATCCATAAACACAAATCCAAAAGTTAAAAGGTTAGAACATAGGTACCTGAAAATCATCTTTTTCTCTCTTCTTTGTACTCAAGATATCAAATTTAATTTCTAATATAATCCAATTTGGGTTTTTATGGATATCTAAGAGGAGAAAAAAAATGGCAAAAACAAATTAAACTCATAGTCAGAATAACCCGTACAGATATAAACTTTTAAAAATATCCTAATCAGAAACAATTGTCAATAATATCAAATGAACTAGTGACACACGGTTCGCGTCATATTTCAAGTGATAATACATGTTAAATAATGCATTAGCTTGTGTATTCAATGGGTAATTAGCTTGTGTGTTGCAAAATACCTACAAGAGCGATGTTTTAAATAGTTAGTTACTACAATGGGGCCGTTTGTGCGTTGTTGGGTTTTGTGAGTGAGGATTTCTTTGTTAGGTTTTTTCTTTGGGTTTTTCCCAATGGTATGTCTGAGGTTTAGCGAATTTCATTGGTATGCCTGATTTTTTTATTCCCATTGGTATGCCTGATTTTTTTTATTCCCATTGGTACGTATCAAGTTTAGAAATTGTTCCCAAATATAGCATTATTCAATTAAAAGTAACGTTTAACCACGCACTAAAACCACCCCAAACCACCACGAATCACCGCAAGCCATTAGCGAAATCCTCGAACAGTGTGCGTAGTCGAGGAAATAGTCAGTGGTGGTCCTTAAAGGTTTATGGAGAGAGAAACGAGGATATTTAAATTAGAGGAGAGAAAAAGTGAATTAAAAAAATTTGCGATTTAAGGGAGGTTGTTGGCGGTAATTTGGGGCTTTCGGGATGGCTTGTGGTGAACCGTGGTGCTTTTGGGTGGTTACGGTGGTTAAACGTTACTTTTTAATTGAAGAATATTATATTTGGGAACGGTTCCTAAGCCTCTGCCATATCAATGGGAATAAAAAAACCTCAAAGATTCCAATGAGAATTCGCAAAACCTCAAACATACCATTGGGAAAAACCCTTCATCATTGTCAAAATAATGGGGTCTTTAGGGTTCTAGGTTTAACTGATTACATTACTATGTTCTTTGGATCTCTTTCTCTTGCCTTTCTTCGTAGGAGAGGACCTTGGCTGAGGCGGCGCCTTTTCTTCGGTGGTTGCCAGATGATGTTTAGTGCACTAGTTGTACTACTAGCTGTGTTCTTAGTCTTTGGTTGGTGTTTGGTTCCATTAACTAGATTTTTGTCGATCATTATTTGCTACTTCCTCTTTGGATTTTGGTTTGCAGGTTTATTATTAATTAGTAGTCGCTTAGCCTGCATGTTCGATTTCATGGTTTTTGGCAATACTTCTCTACAATTTACATTGGGAGTTTGGTTGCAATCTTGGTCAGAGAGTACGTTTCCTTCCCCGGGCTATGGTTTGATAGGCGCTCTTATTGTTGGCTGTATTATCCACCGTTGTTACAGGAGCTGCGCCACTATTGTCAATCTGGTTCATCAGCATAGCATAAATGAAGACGTCATTTTTATATTTCAAATAGATTGTAATTCTTTGTTCTCGTTTGCTGTTTGTAGATGTCGTTTGACTTTTAATTAATGAAATCGTTTCTCTTTTTAAAAAAATAGTTCTTAACTAGGTAATCCCTGAGCAAATGCTCGAATTTTGATTTTTTTTAAATTTTTAAGAAAATCACATAATCATAAATTAAATATTTTTAAAATAATAAACTAATAAAAATAGTTTTATTATTTTAAGTTTTAAAAATATAGCTAGGTTAATTTTTAAAGGAAAATGATAAGCATATCCGTAGGGCTATGATGAAGGAGCAAAATATGGTAATAAGATTAAAAAGAGATAGTAAATCAAGTTTTCAATTAAAAAAGTGACCCAGATCCTTTAGCATATTGTAAACAATTTCCTTTGATTAAAGGCTAGAAGAACCTCATCCAATGAATGAGCCAACACATCTTAAGCCCTGACTGATGTGACCCACATATTCCATGATGAACTTCTGCTAAAACTTTCTTCTTGGTATTCACACACCTCAGGAAAAGCCCTTATGGATCTTTTTTATACAACTTATTCCCCAGCAGGAAATATTTTGTAGTTGCCAACCTTACATTTGTAGGAACTTTCTTGCCAGAATGATCCTTTAAGTACTCCTTGATCTCCTGGCGCCAGTCTATCTCACACCCAAGAACACTGACCTTATTTACCACGACCTTCGAGGCTTCTTCCAACGGTTTTAACTTGAATGAACTAATGTGTATTACACTCTCATCAAAAGCATTAGGGACTTTCAAAGAAGCATGTTGGGCTAAGTAGTCAGCTTCTTGGTTCTCTTCTCATGGCACATATGAAATGTCACATTGTTCAAACGATGAGATTAATTCTCGTAGTGTTGTATTGATCGCTTGAGCCAGAGGGGAGGTTCCTCTATATTCTCTACTAATCTGAGATACAACCAACTGAGAATCTCCAAAGGCTTGCGCCCTTGTAACACCCATATCTTTCAAGCTCTTGAGACCGATAACAAGAGCTTCGAACTCTGCCCTGTTATTTGTGCATCGGTCTTAGAAAATGACTGCCATTTTGGACTTCAACCCTCTTGGTGAAGTCATCACTATCCCAGCCCTAGCTGAATTGATTTGGCTTAACCCATCATCAAACAATGACTAAGGTTCCTCCTCTTGAACTTGGACACTATTCTCAAGGGAGTGATTTGTCAGGAAATCAACTAAAGTCTGACCTTTTTACATCCTTATGAGGGACGTACTTCAGCTCGAACTGAGACAAATGCATACTCCACTTACATAACCTTCCTTTGACAAAGGGGTGATTCAAAAGGTGTTTCAACACATCGATTGGTGATATAATTTCAATGGAAAAGGCCATGAAATAATATTTGAGCTTAATGGAAGCATCATATAAACTCAAACACCATTTATCAACATTGGTGTATCTAGTTTCAACATCTTGCAAGATCCTACTTAAGGAGAAAATCGCTTGTTCTTGTCCTTGCTCATTTTCTTGAGTTAACATACTAGCGATGGAACCATCCGATGTTGACAAATATAACCTCAATGGCTTTTCTTTTTTTATTTTGGAGGGATTAAAACTGGTGGTGATGCTAGTTTGGCTTTAATTTGTTCATATGCTTGTTGATGTTCATCATCCCATTTGAACTCTTCTCCTTTCTTTAGTTTTAAAAAAGGAGAGAAAAATTTTGTTTTCCCTCCTAAGTTGGTAATAAATCTTCAAACATAATTTATCTGTCCAATAAATCTTTACAATTGCATTTTTGTTTGAGTGGGTTGTTCTTCCAAGACAGCTTTTGCTTTGTTCTGATCTATTTCGATATCATTTTTATGCACTAGAAACCTGAGGAAATTACTGTCTTTGACCCTGAAGACATACTTCAATGGATTCATCTTGAGATTGAACTTTCTCATTCTTTCAAAGATACGAACAAGATGTTCTTCATGTTCTGATGCACTCTCTGATTTCACCAAAATATCATCTATGTAGATTTCCATGAAGTCCCCTATCATCTCATCAAATATGAGGTTCATAGCACGTTGGTAAGTTGCTCCTCCGTTCTTCAATCCAAAAGGCATGGTCATATACTCATAGAGTCCCACAAACCCTGGGCATCTATACGCGGTCTTAGAACGATCACCTTCAGCAATCCTGATCTGGTGATAACCTGCAAAACCATCTGGAATGGATACCAATTCATGTCTGGTTGCAACATCTATAAGCATATCAGCTAGGGTCGAGCACAACCGGGTACTTGGTCAATTTGGATGGAACCGGAATCGACCGAGTACCTTATAATTGAAATCGGTTACCCGGTAAACCTTTATTTTATTAAAAAACACTATTTGGCTATTTGCCCAACCTTATTTCAAACTTTTACATATGAATGTGTGTTTGATCATAAAGGCATTATGCCTTATACATCAACATTTCAAAATTTCAACAATCTAAATATCCAATTTACAATAAATCCCATCACAACACATAATTTAAAGATTTTACCTTAAAAGCAAATTAATACATATGAAAAACTTTTAAAGTGAAAAATTAAGCAGTCCTTGAAAATTAATACATGAAAATATGAAATACATCAATAATTCAAGACAATTAATACAAGTCCACCATATATTACAATACATAACTCAATACTTGATATATTATCACAAATCAACTTGAAAAACTTCAAATCACCACCACAAATGGGAATTCAATCCTCTATTATATCACTTGTTTGAATGTCATTCAACTCTTCAAAAAAAAAAAAGTTAGTGAGCAATAAACCAAAATGTTACAAGTCTTACAACAAATTAAATATGCTTCCTCCGTATCGTTTTAATCGCAAAAATTACCTTATTTAGAAATATCATATTAATTGCAACAAACTTTTTCTTTCCTTTTTGGGTAACTTTTAACCTATAAATTGTTTATTGTATCCTTAATAAAATATTCTAAACATGATTAAAATATCCTAAATAACATTATCATCCTATAATCTAACATGATTAAAAACTTAAACTATCCACCAAGACCACCCTTCCCCCTTCACTAACACCACAACATCAACTAACAATAGCAACATCACCACCCCATTATTTTCAATGACCACCATAACAACCCTAATCGAACCACCGCGAGCACCCAACATCCTAACGATACCACCCTTCACCACCGTCCTCCACCTAAGAACCACCACGCAATCAACCCTAGAAATATGCGATTTTGAACTTATTTCACCTAGAAATTCCTCACCACGATTAGGCGTTCGTGCGATTGAGAGTTCGATTGGAGGGTGTGGGTGGGTGGTTCGTTCGTTCAATTGGTGGGTGTGGGTGGTTGGTTGGTTCGTTCGGTTGGTGGGTGTGGGTGGGTGGTTCAATTGGTGGTTGGTTGGTTCGTTCAATTGGTGGGTGTGGGTCGTTGATTCGTTCGATTGGTGGGTGGGTGGTTGGTTCGTTTGATTGGTGGGTATTTGTGGTTCGTTCGATTGTGTGATTGGTGGGTGTAGGTGGTTGGCTCGTTCGAATGGGCGTGGTGGTGGGGTGGTTCGTGCAATTGGTGGAGGTGCGATTGGTGGGTGTCGGCCGTGGTTGGTGTGACTAATTGAATTGGTGGTGTTGTGTTGTGATTGGGGCTAGTGGTTGTTTGTGATGGGGGTTTGTGGTGGTGGTGGTGGTGGTTCGTTCTTCCCCTCTAATATCTTAATTATATTTCTTAACAAATCTTTCAATCTTACTTAACAAATTTTCTCTAGGAGTCCATGAAACCAAGTTTGTTGCGATTAAAACGATACGGAGGAAGTAAAAAATATTACCTTCTTCATACATCTCAACTAGAGTTGGCCCTGGATCCTGGACCCTCCTCGAATTCGTAGATCCGTATCATTTTTAACGGATATGGATTCTAAATTTCTATACCCTACGGATCCGAGTCGAATACAAACCCTATCCAAGAAAACGGATCTGGATCCAAGTATAATAATATAATCCGGATTCGTTTACTCGTTTTTTTAAATAATATATATTTCTCTTTTTAAATTATATATACCACATGTCCACATATTACCAAAAAACAATACTACATCCCATCACATATATATTTACTGACATTACCAAAACATTTCAAAAGAATTCAAACAAAAACCCTAACTTCCTTAATCCCCCTCACAACCCTCATCTCACTGACACACTCTTTGAGTTAGCGGCGGTTTCGGCGACCTTGGGCGACGCGTGCAGTCCGCGGTCAGTCCGGTCACCGCATCTTACTCTTACTCTTACTTTCTTCATCTCACTCTTACTCTTACTTCCTTAATGAAGATTTCCCGAAGGTACTCAAGAGGGGGGGGGGGGGGGTTGAGTTGAGTGCCTATTAAATATTTTTCGATACTGTTTTTAGTAGAAGTAGACTAGTTGGACTGGTCCGCAGCGAATAAGTGTTGAACAGTACGTTAGAACGATATCGAGCAATAATAATAAAGACACCCCAATTACGAGGTTCACCCAACTCTGATACGTCCTCACTACCCTAGTACTTTATTAAATCATACTCCAAATAATAAAGCAAATCTCACTCACAATGTATTGAACTCACACATACAATTGTCACCCCACACTCAACCTAAGTGTGCTAGTTCGCACTTGAACTCACAAAGCACTCGTAACTGAACTCACAATTGCTACCAACACCAACCCCTTTGTGGTGATTCAACACAATGCAAATCTCTCATTTACTCACCTCAGTGAGTTTTTACAAGAGTATATGAAACGCTCAATCTTTTGTGCTCTCGTGTCGTATGATATTGTACTTGCTTTATCTAGCTAAAACTTTGCTCCTTTCTTTTTTCCTCAAGATACAAAAACTATTTTAAGAATTGAAACGTGAGAGAAGTGGTGTTCATGAGTCTATATAACATGATATTTATAGCCAAGGCCTATCAATTACTAGTGATGCAACCCTGGATATAGGAGATAAATAAGATATATCTATTCCCTATTTTTAGGAAAGTCCCATAAGATATTTTCCAATACAAGTGATATAATATCTTATGTTACTTAAATTGCATCTCAAGTAATTACCATATATCCAACATTATTCTCACCAGATCATCTTGAAGTTTCCATAAAACCTTTTAAGAAAAACTTTCCAAAAAATTTTTTAAGAAAACTTTCCAAAGAATTTTCTTGCTCGACAGATGATCCGCGTTGTGAGACAAACAACTGTTCTCCCAATGGTAGAGTCAAAGTCAACAACCAAAACTGTTAGTGCCTTTAACTCTAGGAGAGAAAGTTCAAAAGCCCAATGACCATCAACTAATAATCAAACACTCAACAACATATCATGCACTATTACATACAGAGAAGACTTATTCTAATCCTAGAACTAATCTTCAATGTTCTTCAACTTTCTCGATTCCTTGATCTTCAAATATAAGCTTGATTTTCTCGAGTCTTCATCGAAGGACTTTCTGCTCAATATGTGGAATTCCTGTATGCCAAACACATATATCAATTTGCACAATATAACTTTTTAGCATACATGTCACTATCTTTTAAGTGACCAAGAACAGTATCTCAGTTGTTCAGACCAGCTGGTTCATCAGACCAATGTACCTGTTCTTGCAAATGTTTGTCATCACTTCAACACTAGGGAACTCAACACTTCATCGTCTAAGTCGAATTAAGTTTTTCTTCTTCCATGGTGGGCAATCTACAACGACGCTTAGCGGCAGTCGGCGATGATCTGTTTTTCTCTTCTTCCACGTCTAGCGCAGCGAGGTAGCCAAGCAGCAAGGCAGCCCAGGCAACAAGCAGGTGCGCAAGTCAGTTTCATTTTTTTCTTTTTCTCAAATTTTGTTTCTTTTTTATTTTATTATTATTATTATTATTATTATTATTATTATTATTATTATTATTATTATTATTATTATTATTATTATTATTTATTTTCTGTTTTTAATAATTATTAGTATTATTTTCATCTCTTTGAGTTGATTGTGTGATTTGTATAATTGTATATGATTGTATGAATCCTTAAACTGGATTTGCTACTAATTGCTTGAATTTATCCCATTGAAACTGAAGCACAATGTACTGCTTAATCTGAAATTGCTGTTAGTTCCTTGTGTTGGGTGTGATTTAGATTAGAGAGGTGAAAAATTGACATTAATTTGTTCTAAATGGGCTGGAAATTATATGTGATATATTTGTGTTCCATTTTTTTTAGTTTACACCAAGGAAGCACAATCTACTTTTAAGAGTAGTGATGCCGGTTCCAGTTATCCTAATGAAGAAACATATAGTTATTCAATATTTTAAACTTAATTATTCAATTTTTAATATTACTTCTATGTCACTAACTTATTGATTTTTTCTTTTTCTTTGTAGGATGTTGATGATATAAGTAGTGATGACGATAAGCAATTTAGTACTACTTGTAGTAATATTCTCATTAGTTATGTTTTATGTATCTTGTGAACTTGATTTTGGATCCTTTGTGGAATTGTAGTGTATACTTTATTATTTTTTAATTGTAATTGTTAAACTTTGTAGACTTGTAGTGTGTACTTTGTTTATTTTCTAAGTATTGACCCAAAAAATATAACACGGTGGCCGGAGAAACAAAGAGTTAATTGTGTTTGAACTTTTATATTGGTTTTTAAAGGGTTAGAGAGAGGGGGGAGTTTGAGACGATGAGACTCGAGAAATTGATTTTAAGAAATTGGAACTTAGTTTTCTCTCACTTGTTGGCCCTTCCCAAAGCGATGTGTTCCGAATGATTTATAATTTTCTTTTTTTCTTTTGAAAAAAAATTGAGGCTTTGTTTTTTAAAAAGAAATAGCAAGTCACGTGACCTCACAACGAGAGCACTCTACTAGAGAGAGAAATCTAGGGTTAAATGCATTTATCTCTACATTGTTGTAATTAAAATAATTTGTAACTAAAAAACTTACAAATTAATTTTGGTAAAAGAATCTAATTTTCTGTATAAATGTTAAGCAAGTGAAGATTACTATATTTGGTGAATGGTGAAACTAACCTATTTTGTGGAAACGGAAATAAATTTGTACATATACATGTCTAATATAATTGGTATATCATGCACAACCATACTCCTAATGTTAAAGTTAACTATAAACACCACTTTATTTTTATTTTTTATTTTAATCTCACATGCATGAAGTTTGATCCATTAAATTTAGAATTGATTGATTTGCATGCTAATAAAAATTTACTTGGTCAAGGTTTTCGGGTCATCTCTACCTTTTATGAATCAAATTTGAAGTTAGAAAATTTACAAAAAAAATAATGATCATATTTGTCTCAATTATCTTGAATTAATAATTAGTATGCCATTGAAAAAATTAAGGTTTTAGGGGTCAATTTTAGTCTTCTTATGGGTCAAATTTGAGGTCAGAATTTGGACAAAAATTTGTTCAAATTTGTCAGGGCCGACTTCAAGCATTCGAAAGCCTCATTCTAATTACAACAAATGGAGCCCTAAAATTTTTTTGAACAATTTTTTTTTAAAAAATTGTGACTTTTTAAATTTTTACACCCAAATTTATAAATTTTTTTACCATTATTTTTATTTTTGCGACCAAAATTTTATATTTAGCGACCGCTGAAGCGGTCGCTAAAAGCAGTCCCTAAATTGGGTTTTTCAAAGATATAATAAATAAAATTCTATATATATATAATTTATAATTATATATTAATATATATATTGATATATATATATTATACTAAATAATGATATATATATAATAATATGATTATATATAGTATGTATATAAGGACCCCTTCTTTTTAAGGGCCTATGTTAGTGTCAGAGAATGTACAACTCAAGAGACTAAAATTGTGAATAGTATCATAAGATTCAATTTCGATTTATGTGTCTAAAAAATTGGAAATATGTGAAAAATATATACTGGAGTTTGGGTCATCTTCATTCCACTATTTAATTCCTAAGTCGAGGTTATGACAAAATAATCCCAAATTATTATCTCCAATAATATTAATAGGATACACAATTGAAAGACGATTCAAAAGTAGTTACTAGTGACTCCTAAAAGAGCTGAAGTAGTGATAAACTCATAGAGTATAGGCGATCGTTTACCTTCGAATGGAAAAAACTGAACTGAATACTACTAATGAAAGCAAAACATGATATTTCAATAGTGTTACGTGGTGGCAGCTCTTTTAAAAAATTTCCAGCCAAAAGAATTGACTAATATAAATAAATATTTTTTTTTGTTAAAGAAACACAACTTGATGACACCAGATCTATTTAATTCAAATCTAGAAGAAAGACAAATTAAAAGATTAATTAAACAAAACATTTATAAATAATTATATTCCATCTCAATTGAATTTCAATTAATATCTAGATAGCAACAATATCGTTAAAAAATATATATTTCTAAAAACACATATATAATTATTTCTATCAAAACTATATAAAAAAAAGCACTATATCCCATCTAAACAACATATTGAAATAAATAAATTTTAATTTGAAATTTAAATTTATTAAAACAACTCGAATATAAATTAATATGATATATTATAATAATTATTATATATTATATATCTATATAATTAATATATAAATAATATAATTAATGATATAGGAAAGGAAGGTCATGGTGAAACAAAATCTCTAAGTGAAAAATAAACTTTAAACTATAGAAACCGTTAGGATTGAGATGGACGACTCACTTGATTTAATTTTGTATATTGTATTTCAAAATACGGGGGTACATTGAAGGTTTATAAAGGGTCACCGTACGGTATTGTTCATCAATAGTAGCTGAAAGTCTGTGTACCTCCATTTACTGCTAGGTATGTACCTTAAACAATAAATGCTACCCATTTATTTCTGGTTTTCAGTTTTATATAACATGTTGGTTTTTATTTGGATCCACTAGAAATACTTAATATCATATAAAATATTATATTATAATATAATATTATATATATAGAATATATATATTTAATATAATATATATATATATATATATAGTAAGATATAATGATATCACATGTTAAAATCTATGTTGCGTATGAAATAAATAAAAAAAACAACAGTTATATCCTATATCCTATGTTACTATTAAATCGACAGCTTATATATCAAAGTTATCTTTACCTTTCAGTATATATTTATATATACACACTAGTAGAAAAATCATCAAAAGCTGGGGTTTTTAACCCTAGCTTTTGAGCCTGCAGCTTTTGTGAAGTCAAAAGCTGGGGTTTTAGCTAAAAATCCCAGCTTTTGACTGCTATATATATAAAAAAAATTAGCCCATGCTTTGTCTCTCATTGTATAATGAGAGACAAAACATGGGCTATTTTTTTGTTATTTTCATCCTAAAATGATAACCAAAGTGTTACATAATACATATAAATATCAATTTCCATTAAGATTGGGTAAAAAATACAAGTAAATGAGTATAAATTACACTCATTAAAATAAACTTGTATATATATTGATGAGGTAAATGATTAGAGTACATTACATAAGAAAAGTTAAACATCCAAATAAATCCATGCAATGGAGAAACATAGATCTTCAAATCATCATCTGGCCATCCTGAGAAAACAATTACAGTAAAAACATTAGAACAAATGTCAAATTAGAGTAAAAAAATTAGATAAAAATGAGAAAAAAACGAAGTAAATTAAAACCCCATATCAGAAAATGGCAAAATGCAAACAACAAATAAAAAAATAATCAATCAATTATACATCTATAATACAAGTATATTACAGTATGTTGTTCAATAACATAAAATGGAATCATACTGTAATTCACACAAATAGAATAATTATAACATGGTCATTCATAATCCTATTAGCATTCTAATAAATCAAAACACTCGCAATTTAAAAGACACATTTTTAATCAATCAATTCGACAAAATCCACGTAATATTATCACCAAATTCAAACCATCTCTTATTAAAGCTTCAAAGGCAATTCAAACCCAGCAAAATAACAATCAAGAACTCAAATTTCAAACACAAAAACCAATTAATTATTTTAAAAATTGGATACAGTCAAGAATTTGATTTTTAAAAAAAAGCAAACTTTCTCACCGTTTTGGTGGCTTTACGAGAATTTGGAGAACAAAGTGTTGATTTTACATGATAATCTTAGATAAGAAGTGTTGATTTTTATTAAACAATACAATATTTTATTCTAAATTTGAATTGATGGTGTTTTTTTGGCGCAATCAAATACCAAAAAGTAAAAAACCAAAATTCCAGTGCTAATTCGCAACATAATGAAACAATGAAAGGAATGAAGTAGAAACCTCAAGAACAGAAGCGTGGGAAAAGAGAGAGCGTTGTTGCCAAACATACTCAGCAAGAGCAACATTGCTTGGAGTAGATCAAACCTATTCAAAAACAAACAAAAAGCTCCTGATTGGAGTTTTGTGTTCTGAATCTATTCTTTGTTTCTTATATCAGGTTTAGCATGCATGGGATTTCAGGGTGTTTGTCTGAGTCTGAGTGGCTGAGTGAGTGACATACTGACATTACACAAACGAGATCTGCGCAAAGTAAAGAAAAAGAAGGACAACAATGACGATTGCAACGGAAAACAGGAGATTATGAAGCAACTCGACCAAAAATTCGCATAAAAAACGTCAAAAATCATTAAAACCTAAGATTCATCACAAATTCAAACTGTAATTTGCTGCAAATTTTACCTAAAATTCATCACAAATTCGACTTATAATTTGCCACATATTCAACCTAAACTTGAAACACAATTGCAACAGAATTCAGAAACAAGATTGAATCCAATTTTCAAATCAACAAAGAAAAAAAATCAAACCAAATCAACAAAGAGGAGAGAAGAAGAAGAATACCTTATAAAACCGCCTTCGATCTGATCCGGTCTACCCCTCGGCTGACGCCACAGCTTTGGGACACCCTGATCTCCGGCATCTCCTTTGACTTCTCCTTCCCCGATCCAGACATCTGCTCTGCCACAGTGTTTTTCCTCTCCGCTGTCCCCTCCCATATAACTAGTGGAAAATTGCTATTTGTAAAGGGCAAAAATAGGCTATTTGTAACGGACATGTCCGTTACAATTGCAGGCGTTACAAATAAGTAGTTATTTGTAACGAGCAAAATGCCCGTGACAAATAACTACTTATTTGTAACAGGCAAGTTTAATGCCCGTTACAAATACTATGTTATTTGTAACGGTTAAACATATGTTTGTTACAAATAAGTGGGTATTTGTAACGGGCAGAATTATATGTCCGTTACAAATAACTTTTTATTTGTAACGAACACATACTTCTACCCGTTACAAATACCCACTTATTTTTAACAAACATGCTCTTGCCCATTACAAATACTAGTGTTTTTTTTCATAAAAAAATATCATATCGTGTCACTATATAACCTGCTAATATACAACCTCTTTTTAATACATGTATCACCTGAGCACTACCAATACAAATAAACCATATATATGCAATCAAATTTGCAAAAATTACGCCATAATCTCGCTAAAACTAACTTACCTACTTAGACTTGAATCCCTGAAATAAAATAAATGTACAACATATTTCCAAAACAAGTGCAAATGTCGCACAATGAATTTATATATATCAATCTAGAATTCAAGTATCCATACATATGTCAAAGTCGTCGACACAACATGATTCATTGAAATACATAATACAAAGCATAGATAATAATAGGCATTCTAGTAGAGTAGTACGTACGAAACTTCACTTCAATAATATTGTTGTTCTAAAATATTTTGCCCATTGTTCTCGAACCTGATTTATTTCATTATCGTTGTAGGCCGCCGATCTTCCCATGTACACCTTACAACAAGAAAAAAATTATAACGTTTTTTCAAACATGAAAGAACATTCTATTACTTCAAATAAGATATAACACTACAATTTTATTCAACTATTATAATCCCCAAAAAAATGTATGGGTTTTCGCCCCTAACGTATAATTTTTTTTCCTATTACATGGTTTTAAAGCTCAATCATATCCTAAAACACTCATTTAAGCTACCTAGGGATTGATTGCACTCGTTTAGATACAACAAGGTCATTTTAGAACGTGAAATGGTCATTTTGGGGTGTTTTTGGGCGTTTGAAGGGGTTTTCGCGCCTAACATCTAGAACATCTGCCTATTACATGGTTTTAAAGCTCGATCATGTCCTAAAACATTTGTTTAAGCTTCCTCTAGCTTCATTGCACTCGTTTAGACTCACTTAGGTCATTTTAGGGTGCGAAATGACAATTTTGGGGCATTTTTTTGGAGTTATATGGGTTTTCGCGCCTAACTAATATAATTTTTACCTATTACATGGTTTTAAATCTCTCTCATGTCCTAAAACACTCATTTAAGCTACCTAGAGATTGATTGCACTTGTTTAGACACAACAAGGTCATTTTAGGACGTGAAATGGTCATTTCGGGGCGTTTTATGGGGTTTTAGAACATCTAGAACATCTACCTATTACATGGTTTTAAAGCTCGATCATGTCCTAAAACATTTCTTTAAGCTTCCCAGAGCTTCATTGCAAAAACTCATTTAGACTCGCTTAGGTCATTTTAGGGCGCGAAATGGCAATTTTGGGCCATTTTTGGGAGTTATATGGGTTTTCACACCTAACTTATACAATTTTTACCTATTACATGGTTTTAAATCTTTGTCATGTCCTAAAACACTAATTTAAGCTACCTAGGGATTGATTGCACTCGTTTAGACACAACAAGGTCATTTTAGGACGTGAAATGGTCATTTCGGGGCGTTTTATAGGGTTTTCGAGAATAACTTCTAGAACATCTACCTATTACATGGTTTTAAAGCTCGATCATGTCCTAAAACAATTGTTTAAGCTTCCTAGAGCTTCATTGCAAAAACTCATTTAGACTCTCTTAGGTCATTTTAGGGCGCTAAATGGCAATTTTGGGCCATTTTTTGGGAGTTATATGGATTTTCACACCTAACTTATACAATTTTTACCTATTACATGGTTTTAAATCTTATCCATGTCCTAAAACACACATTTAAGCTACCTAGGATTGATTGCACTCGTTTAGACACAACAAGGTCATTTTAGACGTGAAATGGTCATTTCGGGGCGTTTTATGGGTTTTAGAGCCTAACTTCTAGAACCTACCTATTTACATGGTTTTAAAGCTCGATCATGTCCTAAAACATTTTTTTAAGCTTCCTAGAGCTTCATTGCACTCGTTTAGACTCGCTTAGGTCATTTTAGGGCGCGAAATGACAATTTTGGTGCAATTTTTTGGAGTTATATGGTTTCTCACCTAATTTTTTAATTTTACCTATTACCTACATGGTTTTAAAGCTCAACATGTCCTAAAACTCATTTAAGCTACCGAGTTTGATTGCACTCGTTTAGACACAACAAGGTCATTTTAGGACGCTGAAATGGTCATTTTGGGGCGTTTTATGGGTTTTCGAGCCTAACTTCTAGAACATCTACCTATTACATGTTTTAAAGCCTATCATGTCCTAAAAACATTTGTTTAAGCTTCCTAGAGCTTCAATGCAAAAACTCATTTAGACTCTCTTAGGTCATTTTAGGGCGCGAAATGGCAATTTTGGGCATTTTTGGGAAGTTATATGGGTTTTCACACCTAACTTATATACAATTTTACCTATTACATGGTTTTAAAAGTCTGTCAGGTTCATGGTCCTAAAACATCATTAAGCTACCTAGGGATTGATTGCACTCGTTTAGACACAACAAGGTCATTTTAGGACGTGAAATGGTCATTTCGCGGCGTTTTATGGGGTTTTAGAGCCTTACTTCTAGAACATCTACCTATTACATGGTTTTAAAGCTCGATCATGTCCTAAAACATTTGTTTAAGCTTCCTAAAGCTTCAGTGCACTCGTTGAGACTCGCTTATGTCATTTTAGGGCGCGAAATGGCAATTTTGGGAAATTTTGTGGAGTTATATGGGTTTTCACGCCTAACTTATATAATTTTTACCTATTACATGGTTTTATAGCTCGGTCATGTCCTAAAACACTCATTTAAGCTACCTAGGGATTGATGACACTCGTTTAGACAATTAGATGTTGTACAAGAAATCAATTCAATATAAAAATTGTTGCTTACCTCTTGTAAACTACCCTTACAATCGTTGTGATGTGCTAGTATTTCATACATGTATCTCATGACATAGTAACCACATTCAGTCCCACCACTTTGCTGAGCACACTATTAGTTTATAAAAAAGTTCAATTTTAGGAAGCAAGTTTTAAGAAATAATCAAAACTGAAAGTACAAGAATTGTATATTTATCACGTACCTCTATTTGTTTGAAAATCAAGTTTGCCGACAACCTTTAAGAGCGCCTCCTTTCAAACATGATCTATAACTCTTATAGGCACTAAAAAATCCATTAAAACAAGTAATGTTAAAAATGTTCATTGTTCAAAGGAAGTTCTAATAAATGTTAATTAACACACTTACACTTGCAAAATTGGTTCAATGTTCAAGGAACGAGGTTTTTCCTTCGATTGAGTATTAGGATCAAACACCCACGCAATGCCAATACGAAGATCTATCACTATAAGAATTCAATGGTTTCTACATGCATCACATAACAACATAACAAATTAGAAAAAACATAAAGTTTATGGGAAAATTATTGCAACAAGGAGAGCCAAATTGAATAAGTGCATACTCTTGAATGTATGGAGCCAAAATGAATTTGCATTGTTTGACTTTCATCACTACTTCACTAATAAAATCCCTTTTCAGATACGTTACTACCTCAACGAAAACTCTCTTGATTTCCGGACTTGAAATTATTTGGGGACACAAGAATTTAATATGACTATAGTTGAACACTAACAAGAAGTCACGAGCTCGTACCTACAATTCAAAAAGAAAATGATATTTAGTTTTTAACGCTCGTTAGAGTACGCTAATTATTAGACACAATAAAGGTGAAGAGAAATATATTACAAAATGTAGACATGGATCAATGACACATTCGCCCATGCTCCTCTAAGGAATTCAGAGATGTCATTAGACGTAACCCATACTTCTTTATCATTTGGAAAATAGAATAAGGATGCAGCTAATTAAATAGACACAATGTCATTCTTCTCAACACTCATTCGAAAAAACAATAACTCGCATTCCTCTGTTAGTTTTTCAACTATGTTGGCGCCCACCAACTCCTCAAACCTAATAGTAGTTGACTCCTCTTTCTTGGGATCACAACTAGACACACCTTCTTTGTTTTGTGATTTTATGTGTGGAGCAAATTTAACAAAAAATATCAATTAAAAAACATGACGCAATATCAAATTAATAGACAAATAAGTGTTATAGCCTTGAATTTTATTGGACATTTTCATATACTAATGTATTACCTTTTCATCGAATAAGACCATAGAACAAGGCCACTGCAAGAACATATTCTTCGCGCCAGACAACTTCGTTTCTCCATTAGGAGACGGGACCGGAAGATCGACCATTTCGTGCTCTTCATAAACTTTGTCAACGCTCACTTTGTAATGGTTTTGCAAGAKATTTTGTGAGTGGTGCATGACTCTAGTGGCACAAGCATGTACTCTGCCTTTAGCAACAACTACTAAGTTTCCATCTACATCTACCACAGCAAGACGACATTTCTTGATGCCCTACATAAGMAAAAGAAGATAAATATCTAGTATTTTCAAAACTAATATTAAATTAATCAAAATAAAAATTACATTTAAGGAAGGTGGATGTTGTTCCGAAACAGGTTGTTGTACCACTTCACTTTGCTGCTTTGTATTTGACATTGAGGCTAAGTAACTTGCAATTTATCATCGAAAATTTTTTCCCACTTCTTGAGTTATAACCATTTTAAAGCTTTCTAATTCCTCAAAAGAACAACATTTTTTCTTACCCTTTTGGTTTACTCTCCCGAATACTTTTTCCTGACAAACACTAATACCAGACTTGCCTAATCCTTTCACATGTCCTCGATGGTCCTTTTTGTCCATAGCCATAGTCAAGGCATCAACAAAGTATTAATAATTGAATGTCCTTCCGCACATTTAGACTATCCTTTGTCTTCCCAGGCACATTCAACAAAGTGTTAATATTTGAATCACACACATTTTTTTCAATGTGCATAACATCATAGCAATGTCTTACCGATAATTCTTCCCAATATGGTAGTTCCCCAAGAGAAGAAACTTTTTTCCATAACTGACCTTTCTAGCTTGGATTTAGGTTGCTTGCCAGATTTCCCATAAATTGTTTTGACACCTTTGATTCGCTCATAAACTTGTTTTCCCGTCAACGGATCACGCCTCACTCTGTCCTCAATTTTTCCATTAAAGCGAGCTTTCATCCTTCGATAAGGGTGATACCTTGGAAGAAATTTTCTAGTTTCCATAAACACATTTTTACCAAAATGGTCTAAATATTGAGGCTTCATGTCATCCTCACAGGTGGGACAACCTTGCTCACCTCTAACTTTAAACCTAGACAAATTTTCGTATGCAGGGAAGTCATTTATGGTGCAAAAACAGAATTGCACGCAGTTTAAAATTGGTTCCTTTATACGCATCAAAAACYAACACACCTTCATTCCATAATAGTTTCAAATCATCAAGTAAGGGTGCTAAGTACACATTTATGTCATTGCCTGGCTGTTCAGGACCTTATATTAGGAGAGACAACAAGATATACTTACGCTTCATACACAACCAAGGAGGCAAGTTATATATGTTCAATAAAATTGGCCATGTGCTAGTCTACTTCTAAGAGATCCATAAGAGTTCATTCCATCAGTACTTAATCCAAGTCTTAGGTTCCTAGCCTCTTTACCAAATTCACGAAAGGTTTCGTCAATATGCTTCCATTGGTTGGCATCAGCCACATGTCTTATTAGCCATCCTTCTTTCTTTCCTCGTCATGCCAAACTAAGTTTTTAGCATCTTTCTTAATCGAGAAAAGTCTCACAAACCTTGGTATAATTGGTAAATACCATAATACTTTCGCTGGTGGCTTTTTCTTAGAGTTCGGGTTACTTCCTTCCTTATAACATGGTACCTTGCACACTGGACATGCATCCAAATTTTCGTATTCCTTTTGATACAAGACAAAATAATTTGGGCAAGCATCAATCTTAGTCTATTCTAAACCTAGTGGATTGATCAATTTCTTGGCATAATACGTAGATCTAGGAATATCATTCCCTTTCGGCAACATGTCATTCAAGATTTCTAAGAGAGAAGTGAAGCTAGTATCACTCCAACTATTCTTAGCTTTCAAGTTATAAAGAGTGAGCATAGCGGAAAGCTTTGAATGCTTAGTACATCCTGGGTACAGCGGCGTCTCAGCAGCCTTTGACACATCTTCAAACATACGAGGTTGTTCACTTGTATTGGCACCCATGACATCCATCAATTCATCAATTCGATCTTCGTCTGCTATAAAATGATCACTATATTTACCTTCAGAACCATCAACCCTCCTATCTTCATGTTCATTGTTATCCCTTGAACCTATCTTTTCACCATGCCAAAACCAAACTTCATAATCCTCAGTAAATCCATGACGAAGCAAATGCTCCTCTATTTTATTAACATCGACCCACCTCTTTACATTAGCGCAATCACGATAGGGGCAAAAGATTAGCTCTACCTTGGTACGTCTATGATGTTCTATAGCTAAATGACATAATTATTTAACACCTTCTTGATATGAAAGTTCCCGCCGATCACCATACATCCAACTACGCCTCATTTCTAGCAACACAACTATGTATATTAATATGAATCATAAAAGTTCTATTTGTATTATAAACATAATTCTCACTGTTCATTTTCTTAAAAAATTAAAAAAACAGTTGTGTGTATGTGTATCAAGTCACTCTCACATGTGCTAAAATACAATAAATCACACTTAACTATTTGCAAAGTAATCCAAGACAAGAGTTCTTACTTCAAACTGACCACGAGCAATGGATACAAGCTCACGTGAAGTCGAGCGATGAATAGCAGCCAACAATTGCGACCAACGATCAAGAGCTTTTGTGACGACGCAAGCACGGGTGTCAACAACCATCAACTAACCTTAATGCTTAAATTAAGCTGCAAAATTAAGCAAGAATTATATTGTAAACAACTATAAAAATCTCAATTAAAAAATCCAAACACTGTCATACTATATACTTTTTGACCAAAAAACAAGAGAATACAAATACTATTACCGTATTTTAATTTATTTTTTTAAATATATACTTGCAACTAGCCCAAAATCAGGACTATTCTGGGAAACAATCACGTCTTTTTCATTGTAAGATAGAAACAATCACGCCTCTTTTCATCGTTTTTTTTAATATATGGAAGCTTTCTCTCCTCGATTCTTATTGAAATATGGAAACTGTAGCACCTTTTTTCGAGATGAAACGTCTAAAATTCATATATTTCACATACGGAGTACAAAAAATTTAAAAAACAATTCCAAGTTCAAAGACAATTAGGGAAAAGATGGAAACAATCAAAGATTTTCATTACGACCAAAGATATTTAAATACAAACGGAAAATTAAGAGAAATTTAAGTGTTAAAAATTAAGTATATTTACCTTACTGAGGATAATATCCAACAACTCAGACGCAGCTCTGGAATCGSTAAGCCCATGCCTGTAAAACAAACCCAAATCAATTGAAAGTTAAACTATCAAAAACACAATTTTGAATTTATTTTTACAAAAATGATATACGAGAAACAAAATTTTCAAAGTCAATTAAATATGTTCCATTTTTCTGTAATCAAAGAATTGTCTGACCAAAAACTAAGAAAAACTTAACAAATAAACATTTATACTTAATATTTAACAACTACAATTATAAAAAAAGTAAGAAATATAATAGCAAATGAGATACGTAAACTTAAGAATCCATGATCTATGTCAACAAGTTTCACAAAAAATACATTTGAAAGAGGTAAGAACTACAAAAGGAATACAAGAGATCAGAAGAACATTATGCAGGCAACATCTCGTATCACTCTGTGGCTGGAGGACAGACTTTGTTTCGTTAGTTGAAACATCAAAGATAAAAAAATATGTCTATCCGACCAAGCATAGATTAAAAATCCCAACCAGTGCAATACCTAGAGCAAGTTAATAATTTGACTCATGTGACAGGAACTTCATAGTTTACGATATAGCCATGCAACACACATTCCAAGTATGACATGATTCTTTTTGAATTGTTGCATTCATGCTATAACGAAGATGCCAATCTGTTTGCAACTTTTTGAATCAACAACAAATAATGATTCTTTTCTCTATAATTTTTTCTCTTACTTAATTTTCTTGCAATTACTTTTTGTAGTGAAGTATTTGCCTGTAATTTTTTAGCTAGTAATTCTCATTATTCTGAATAAATTTTAGATTGATTCCATTCTTATTCATATGTTCGATTAACATACATTTACGCTAGTCCATTCTTATTCATATGTTCGATTAACATACATTTACGCTAGTAATAAGAGATTAAGAGGTCCCAATCACTTATTCAAGTCACAAAACTCCAACAAATCAAATAGTATTCAAGAATAAATTGCATAGTATTCAATTAAACAAACTTTAAATTGTATACAACTTGTTCTTTGCTTTAATTATTTGAAAGAAATAATAATTATAAATTATAAATTAACTACTAAAAATTAGAGGTGATAAAAAAAGCCCGGCCCGACCCGAAATTTTGCGGGCTTTGGTCATGACTTTTTTGGCCCGAAATCGGGCTGGGCCGAAATTTTCATTTTTTGTCCGGCCTTCGGCAATTAAATTTGAGGCATTTTGGTTAAAATTTTGGGCTCGGCCCGAAAATCCTGCTAGGCCCGCACTTATTTTTCGGGCTTTGGGCACAAGCTTTAGGCCCGAACCTAGGCCCGGCCAGAGCCCGATTATCGGGCTTATATTTTAAGGAAAGCCCGGCCCGGCCCATGATCACCTCTACTAAAAAATAAGAAAGAAGTCCAAGAATACTAACCTCAAGTGAAGTAGTGAAGCCACGAATTGAAGCGGCCCCAACGAAGCAGTGAACAACCAACCAACGAGCAGCCAACAGAACTGACGAGTAGCAGCACAACCGACGACCGCAGAGTCATCGACCACCGACGAGTAGAGCGGCGGAACAATTGATGAGCAGCCCGCAGAGCGGTAGCACAACCGACAAGCGTGTGTTAGATCTAGGGTTAGAGTGCGCGTTGAGAGAGTGTGTGTTCGTAAGATTGAGCACCGGCAACAGATGACCAACAGCAAGACTGTTGAGTCCCTTAGGTTTTGAATGATGACAAACCATTACAGGAAACATGACATTTAATTGTGAATATAGTTTGTTTTGGGAACCAGCTGATTAAGGATACTTGTTTCACTAAACAAGTTAATACTTATTGTGTATGCATTGAAACTAACTTGTTTGTTACAGGGAACAACTAAATACACACAAAGCTCATATACTGGTCCAGAACCAGCAAGAACTGTTTCCTTGACTGTTAAGCTGAAAACAGTCATATACCTTTTGTTGCACCTTAACCATGTTACATGTGCAGTAATAGGATGATTCCAAGACTTGAAGTATGGAGCCTTTCGAAGACATTCGAAGAAAGAAGTGTGCTCAAAGCTGAAGTATTCAAAGGAAGAATTCAAAGTCTTGAAGATTGCATGAAGAATAGAAGAAATACTCTTAAACGATTAGATCTAGGAATTCATGTAATATGCTCTGTAGTGTGACTTAATTGCTATAGTTTAAGTGCTTATATGTGTTCTGAGTTATGGTATGAATTCTGGTACAAGAATGGAACAGAATTATAACATACTCAATTAGGGAACCAGGCTGGGGAACCAGCTGTGTCCCTGAGTAGAATTATGGTTGCGGTTTTAAAAAAGAGTTTTTCTAAAATATTTTGTAAAGGATATTTTGAAAATGAAGTTTGCAGCTGGAAATATAGATGAGAATATGATTATTGGCTTAAACCTAGGAATATATATCTTGTTCGATTATTTCCTTAAAAGATTAAAATCGAACAAGATAAATACTTTCCATAAATCTCATTTTGCCTTGATCGGCAAGTAGACATTTAAGGAAACTAGGGTTTAGATCAATAAACATATAAATACTCATCTATACTTCTAATTCTACATCTCTCTCGACGGATCAAAAGAGTTTAATATTTTGAGAGAAAAAACACAAAGCACAAGAACTTTACTTTGAGTCATACACAAGAGCATTAGTCGAGCTTCATTATTTCTCTTACTTAGCTTGTTAAGAAGTAAATCAAGAAGAGAGAAAAAGTTGTTATTGTAAAGGCATTCAACAGAGGGGTTGAAGGCCTGGTGAGTGTTTGTGAGTTCAAACACAAATTGGACTTACGAGTGTGAGTCGAGTGCACATTCAGAGTTGAGTGTGGGGTGTGCTGGTTCCCGGAGTAGGGAAACAGCAAAGTGAGTGTGTTCTTTGTTTTTCGGAGTAGATTAATAAAAGAACATAGGGTAGGAGGACGTAGCCCAGGGTTGGGTGAACATCGTTAAATCTTGTGTGTTCTTTATTGCTTTACTTATATTTCGCTGCTTACAGGAACCAGCCCAACTGGTTCTTCATACTAAGTCCAAAAAGAAAGAAAAATTGGTAATAAATAATTATACTCAATTCACCCCCCTCTTGAGTATCACATAACCTTCAATTGGTATCAGAGCCAAGGTTTCTTGCAAGAGTAACATCTAGGAAGTCAAGTATGAGTACTCAAGAGTTAGGTGCGATTGGTTATGATAGCAGACACCAAAGTTCAACGGAAGCAACTATGCATGGTGGAAGAATAGGATCAAGAATGATTATGGGGATTGATTATGAGTGTTGGCTTGTAGTAAAAAATGGTCCTAACACAATCATGAAGACTAATTCTGAAGGAAACAAGACTCCAAAGCAAAGACGGTGAATTGGTGACTGCTTATACAAATTACTTGAGACGAATGCCAAGGCAATGTCCATATTACAACAGGCCATAGGTGAGACAGAGTATAATCGAATTCCTGGATGCAGCAGTGCAAAAGAATTTGGGATACTCTTGAACTTGCTTATGAGGGAACCAGCGAGGTAAAAAGATCCCAAATTGATTTACTTATGTCTAAATATGAATTGTTTGCTATGAACAAGGGTGAAAAGATCAATGATTGTTTTCGTAGATAGATCATGACAATAATCAATGATCTTAGATCCTGACAAAAGATTTTCTGATGAGATCTTGTGAGAAAGTATTGCGCAGTTTAACAGATGCATGGACAACCAAGATCACTGCTATCTATGAAGCCAAAGACTTGTCTACTTTGTCTCTGGAATAACTGATTGGTTCCCTCATGACACATGAATTATTAATTGACTCTAAGTCTGAGAAGAACCAGCCAGAGGCATAGCCCTTAAGGAACAGTAGAAGAGGATGAAGATTAGATTGACATGATTGACAAAGGTTTGAAAGAACACTCCGAGATCAGAGGAAGAACTTCAAAGGTAAAAATTTCAAAAAACGTAAGCTCATCTTCTGTAGGGTGCTTCAAGTGTGGAGAGAAGGGACATCTAATCARAGATTGTCCTAAGTGGAAGGACAAGCAGTCCAAGTCTGGAGAAAAGCGAGCTTTTAAGAATGCTATGATAGCATCAATGTGGGGTGATTCTGACTCAGGGTCTGATGAGGATGAAGAATCACCTAACCCTAGCGTGTGCATGACTGCCTTTGCAAACATCGAGGGAAACAACACTGATTCCGAAACCAGAGGAGGAACCAGCACTTTTAAAAAGTGCTTGTGGCCAAGAAGGATGTGTTGCATGAACACAAGGTAAACTTAGAACAAGTTAGGCAAGATATGCATGAGTATGGTAGAGACAATATGCTTGCTTGTATAGATTCCTTGTTAGATGAATGCTATAAATTAGGTGAAACTTACATAACTGGTAAAAGAGAACTTAAAGAAAAACGTTCTGAATGTGAAGTTGCTATTGCCAGTTGTGACCACCTTGAAGAAGYCTGTCATGAATTAAAAGATCAAGTGGCAGAGCTTGAGGTTGAATTGGACAAGTGCAAGGTGGAACTTGAAAAGGCCAGATCCTCTAAACCAAACTATCCWGTTGACGGTGAAGAAGATCTGACCTCCTGGTTCCCCAGAGACTTATCAACCTCAAGTGAGTCTTTTGATTTTTCAGCAGCTAGAGGAAAAGCAACCGTTTGTAGCAGGACTTCTTTGTTGAAAGTCTTTGAAATAATGGCTAGCAACTTAGAAGATCTTCACAAACAGAATGCTTTACTCAAAGCTGCACACTATACTGTTCCCCAAATAGGTACCAGCGTAGAAATCAGTGAACTGATAGATGAATATGATGGAAAGATATGTGACCTACATGCTGAGATTCATCAATTAAAAGAGGGAAAGCAGCCAGTGATTACTGACATGTCTATGGATAGTATAATCTTGAATCTCAATTTACAACTTGAATCTTTAAAAAGTGATGTTGTTATTTTAAAAGAAAAAAAATGAGTTGTTAATTGAGAATCTTGAAGCAAGAGAGAAAGAATTACATTAGAGTCATAGACATGTAAGTAAATTACTGACTACACAGGAAACCTTAGGGATACTGACATCAAATCGAGGTAACCAAGGGAAAGTTGGTCTTAGTTATAATAAACGAGGAACCAGGACATGCACATGGATTAGGGAATTCCAAAGAGGTAAGTATGTTATGTCTAAGGACATGCACGTTTGTTATCATTGTGGTATGAATGGACACAAGATTCATGAGTGTCCAGATAGAAAAGTTAGTGTGAATAAGAACAATAAACATGTGAAATTTATCTGGAAAAGAAAAGACCAACTAGATGTAAATGTTGTAGAAAAGGGACCCAAGAAAATTTCGGTTCCTAAAACTAATGTTTGATTTGTTCTTACAGGCTAAAGTGAAGAGAAGTACCTATTGGTATTTGGACAGTGGATGCTCAAGACACACTGCTGTGAATAAGAGCAATTCTCCACATGTAGCCTTTGATGGAGAGGAAGTGTCACCTTGGGACATAGCAAGGAACCATCACTGGTTAGGTAAGGTAGGTAAGACACTTTCGAATGCAATTGATGATGTATATTATGTTGAAGGCTTGCAACATAATCTTTTGAGCATTCACAACTGTGTGCAAAGTAATAGAGTTGAGTTTCAAGCTAACTATGTCACATAGTCGACTCACAACAGAGTGAACTTATATGTGAGGGACAGGAGACATGATGTTTACATTACATTCCTGGATCAAATCCTCAATAAGTCATGTGTTAGACTATTAGATAATATCAATGATTTGGATAAGAGATTTGACATGCAAGCCTACACATACTGAATAAACTCAAGTCTCAGACTTGGTGGTGACTTCCTAACATCAAGTATGAGCAAATAATTTGTTCAGAATGTGTCAAAGGGAAACAGAGTCAAATCTCTTTTAGCCTAAAACTGTTTTGAGTAACAGCAACCCTTCGAACTTTTACACACATTGACTTGTGTGGTCCTTGAGAGTTCAAAGTCGAAGACGTCATAGATATGTTTGTATTACTGTTGTATGAATTTTCTAGGAAACTTGGTGTATAAGCTTCACCCAAAAGATGAACATTCGATGAGTGGTTACTCTAGTGAACAGGAACATGGTATTATGAACTACTTCTCAGCCCCTAGAACACCTCAACAAAATGGTGTTGTTGAAAGGAGAATAGAATTTGAGGAGTGGCCAGACAATTGCTTATCGAAATGGGTCTCCCTAAGAGATTCTGGGTGAAAGCGTTGACATGCTTGCTTATACTAACAAAGGACTCATTAGACCTTAACGAAAGAAAACTCCTTATGAACTCCAAAGGGAAGAAAACCCAATATTGCATCACTTTCGATCTTTGGATGCAAATGCTTTATTATAACAATGGAAAACCAGCTTGATAATTTGCCCTAGGAGTGATGAGAGAAATTCTCGAGATATTCTTTCTCAAAGTAAAGCATAATAGTAGTATTTAACAAGAGGACTCGTGTGTCGAGGAGATTGCCCATGTTATTTTGATGATTTTAACATGTCTTCTAATTCCACAGGTTGAACCTGATGAGATTATTGGACTTCCTGGAGTTCACTGGAACCATGTTAAGTGTTCTCCGAATGAAGAGCAAGCTAACTTAGGCTCACCTACTGGTCCACCAGAAATTATGGTGGAGAGCCTAGAGAAGAAGATTGAAGAGATACAATAGGGAACCAGGACATGAGGGTTCCCTAAGTGATGACAAGTAAGAAGTCAGGATCGGAACCAGACAATCAGATAATAACAATGATACAACCTCCTGACTTGAGGAAAGAGACGAAGTAAGTGAGAACAGCCACGAATGAAATTTTTCTGGTCCCTCGAGAGGAAGAGATTATTGATCCTGCTGGTTCCCCAACAAATGAGGAAAGCACGAAATGATTTTTCTACAAAGTGTTTTAAGTAACTAGTTCTTCTACACCCGCATGATTCAAATCATTACAACATAAATAAAGGATTCAAACAAGAAGAAGTGTTTTACCAAAATCTATTTGACTTTCTATTCTTCCTGTCTAGTTGTAAGAGCCAACTGACTATAAAAATAGCCTTAACTGTGCTGATTTGCTTCTTATTGAGTACTTAGCAATGCAAGATAAGTTAAATCAGTTTTCAAAGAAATTGTATGTTTGTACATCTGTACCTAGAACTAAGGAAAGGTCAGCATCGGTACAAAGATGGGTCTTCAGATACACATTGGTATGACCTAGACAAACCTCAATCCAGAAACAAAGCAAGGCTAGTCTTGTGATAAGTACATCATCAAAGCAAAAAGATTATGATGAAACTTTGCACTGTACGCCTAGATTATAGGTATTAGATATAATTCTTATGTGCTTCACATGAATATGAAGTTGTTTTAGATGGATGTGAGACTGCCTTCTTAAATGGCACTTAAGTAACGGTATATTGGAGCAGCCTCTGGTTTCGAGGACAGTTTGTCCCCCAACATTGTCTGTACAAGTTGGACAACCTTGTTGGATTTAAGCAAGCACCAGTGTTGTTGACGATTTCAACTTCTGCATGTGAAGATGATTACTAGAGGGAGTCAACGCGACAAAACGTCTTGTCTATCACAAACCCAGGGGAACCAACTTATATATACAAATTTATTGTTGTAACTTTTATTTGGTGCTACTAATCAGGTGCTATGTTTGAGTTTGTCTAATCTTATGCAAGAGTGGTGAATCAGTGTTACTGCATATGGACCTATTAGTTTCTTCCTTGTCTGCGCACTAAAGAAACAGTTGAATGGAATCATTGATCCAATCAGCAAGAAGACTGAAAGAGCTACTTAAAAGTTTGCCAATGAGACAGCCAAGGCTTTGATACACCTGTTCCACAACTACAATGACGTGAAGTCTGATTTGATGGAACTGATGTTGAGACCTCACTGTATATGAGGATGATTGGACCCCTGCTTTATCTAACAGCTAGTAGCACTTTCGACATTGTTTGTTTCTGTTGGTTTGTGTGCCAAGGTTTCAAAGCAACCAAACGGAATCTACTTGAGGTCTTAGAAGTACTTAGTATCTTGTAGTGAACAACAGATTGTGCTTGCTGGGTACCCTAAATTATTCTTTGACCTTATAGATAACAGTATGCAGATACTGAGTTCTGATCCCATGATAGAAACGAGCACATCACGTATATGGCACATTTTCTGGCTCTTGTCTAATATTCATGGGATCAAGAAGCAGAATTCATGAGACCCTTTCACACGTGAATCAGAATACATATGCTGCCCACTTTCCATGTGTTCTCAAGTTGTCAGTAATAAAGACAGTGAAGGGATTTTTGTGTGAATATAACAGTGTTCATTCTTTGTACAACACGAGTGCATAACATATTCTAGATCTAGTTCAACACTCTAAAACCAAAACATTGAGATCAGACCCACTTTTTGACGAATAAGTTGAGAAAGGGTTAGTGGAATGCTGTTCTTAAAGATTAGGATCAAAATTGCAGACATCTCACAGAAACCTCTGTTATTGTAGACTGCCTGCCCTCGCAGTATAGCCGGGCAGCGCGGCTTGTACTACATCGGGGTGCTTGGTGGCTTGGCCACGAACCCGCACGTGAGTGCGTTGGGTAGTTGTTGTCGAGTAAGGGGAGTCGCCACCTGCCTATAAATTTTCACGCGCGCCCGAAACGTTAGTGTGCCAACATATAGGCCCCACGTTCTGATCCAAAGTAATAGTTCGTGGGTTCGGGTGTACCCATGCGAGATCTGTACACCAATTCGCCCATGTACGGCCTATCTACTGGATTCTCATTGCATTCCATTCATCACGTTATTGAATGCACATACTTACATTTTAGCACCTTAGAGCGTACCACCCTAAATTACTACGAAGTGTTTCATTAGCACAGAGACCTACCTAACCTAGAAATTTGACCACTTTCGTTATCAAATTAAAACGGATTGCCTAAAAACCGGTTGTCCATTAATTAATCTGATTTTAAAGTGATTCACATAATTTACGTTTTATTAGCAAATATATACAAATGACTGTACAACTGTACAATGGAATATATTTGCAACTTCAAAAACATATATGCATAACCATCTTACCTGATCTGCAAACAAACATAATTTTAGTCGTATAAAAAAACGTTGCAAGAATGCAACATTTCCGCCAGTGGATCTGCTTATACAAAGGACAAGAAATCAGTTAGTATGACAAGTGATACTATAAGTCAATGACATGTAACAAAACCATGATTCAATCGAAAAACGTTAACTACTCCTAATATTTACATGAACATAAATAGTGATTTACATTTTTGTTTAATTAGATTGAAACTCGTAATAGTTATTAATTAGATTGAGAAATGAGAAAATAGTGTTTTAGTGCGTATTGTTGAGTTCTAAGTTTTGAATGATGACAAAGCATTACAGGAAACAGGATGATTAAATTATGATATTTATAGTGTTTTGGGGAACTAGCTAGTTTAAAACTTGTTTCACATAGACAGTTAATATTTTAGTAGAATGCATTGAAAACTAACTTGTTTATTACGGGAAAGCTGATTACATATGAGCTCATCATGGTGCAGACCAGTACGAGCTGTTCTTGACTGTTATTCTGAAAACAGTCATATATCTTTGTTGCATGTTAACATTATTATATGCGGCAGTAATAGAATTATTCCAAGACTTGAAGTGTGATCCTTTCGAAATATTCGAAGAAGAAGCTGTGCTCAAAGATGAAGTATTAAAGAAAGATTCAAGTTTCTTGAATGGCATGAGATTCGAAGAATTGTAATTTAGAGTTTAAAATTAAGATCTTATGTAATATGCTCTGTAGTGTGGACTAAATGAAATAACTATATGCTTACTGTTTTTTGAGTATTGTTGTGATTCTGGTCAAAGATTGAACAGAATTCTAACACACTCAAGGAACCCAAGCTGGGGAACTCTGTTAGTTCCTTGAATAGAATGTTGCTGCGGTCTTGAAAGTTTTTCTAAAATTTTCCAAGTATTTTGGAAGATATGCAGCCTGAATTATAGATGGATACATTATACTTGTAAAACGGAAAGTATATATTCTTGTTCGATCAAAATCTTAGGGATAAATCAACAGATAAATATTTCCATTCAAAACTAATCTTGCCTTGTTGCAGAATTAGATTTAT
>SNQN01003859.1:28932-56914 GCA_008642245.1 Bassia scoparia | reverse complement strand
TACCTAACTTGTCCCTTCTTATATAACGTTGGACACGTTAGGTACCTAACGTGTCCCTTTTTATGTAACGTTTGATACGTTAGCCTACATAATATGTCCCTCCATATGTAACATTGGACACGTTAGGTTTCTATCGTGTCCATCTTATGTAATATTTGACACATTAACCTACCTAACGTGTCCCTTCTTATTTAATGTGGGACATGTTAGGTTATCTAACGTGTCCCYTCTTATATAACCTTGGACACATGAGCCCACCTAAGGTCATCTTAACCTATGGCTATCGTGTCCCTTCTTAGCATTGAGCCGACACGTATACATACCTAACGCGTCCCTTAGGAAGGGGCACAATAGATAGGTACCTATTGTGTCGGTGGCTACCGCGTCCCCTCAATTTAGTCACAATAGGTCATTTAGAGGGGACACGATAGGTGTTTTTTTTGTAGTAGTGGTTCTTCCACTCTACTGATCTGAGCAATATTATTGAGTTCCAACTCTCCTTCTCGAGTGCACAAATTGGAGAGTGCTGTGCTAAWCTTGGGGGGCAAACGCCGTGAGCCGATTGCACCTAGTCGGGCCAAATTTGCTTCTAAGATAGTGATCTCCATACCACGAGTCCACAACACAGCGATTTCTTCATCTTATATTTGGCTTATTTCCCTGATTATACAGTCATTATTTCCTACAAGGACTTGGAGCTGTGATGCGAGATCATACGGGGGATGTAGAGGTAGCTACTGTTGATACTGTTGTTGGCGATCGAAGTAGGGAGTGAGGTGGCTGAAGCTATAGTCTTTAAGACATGCACTCATTATTTCATGGGAAGCTGGCTTTAGGAATTTGGTGCTGGAATCGGACTGTTTGGCACTGATTACTCAATTACATAGGGCCCACAGGGGCTGGATGGGGTGATGCAAGTCATGCAACTATGCGACTTGGTTCGGTGTGGTGATCAATGATATTTTAGCTTTTGCAAAGCAATAATGTACTTCCAATTCTTTCAGTTTCGCAAAGAGAAGTGGAAACATGTTAGCAGATAGTTCAGCTCAAACGAGTAGGTGTTTTAGTGGGATGCAAGTTTGGGTGAAAGAAATCCCATCCATGTTTCAAGAATTGGTGTACAATGATTTAATTACTCCTTGATAAAACTACTATTTTCTTCTAAAAAGAAAGCCCATTTACTATCTTCTTATATGCCGTACTTAGTATAGAGTAATTGTTTTATTAACTTTTTTATACAATCACTTACTTATTATCTTCTTATACTTAATAATTGTGTTATTATCATTTTTATGCAATCATTTATTAAGGGGCAAATGGAGGGAAAATTTAGGAGGAAAAAATTGATAAAGTGAAGATTGCCTTATTGTTGACTAGATAATACCCGAGTAAATGCTCGACTTTTAAATAAAATCAAAACTTATTTTCTTAAAATGTGTTTATTTCATAATACTTTTTTATTTGTGATAATAAATAGAATTATATATGGAACTGTTAGAAGTTTTATCCAAAGTACAATTATTAAACTTAATTAAATGTTTTCTTATATTTTTTATGCAATAACAAATGTAAATAATAATAATATAATCATATTAATAATAATAATAATAATAATAATAATAATAATAATAATAATAATAATAATAAATATATAATTAATAAATTGGGGATGGGAGGAAAATTTGAGAGGGAAAATATGAAGGGGCGGTGTTGTTTTAGTAATGTTACTAGTTTCGTGTGCAACGCTATGCGTGCCTAGTTAAAACTTACGTGAAAAATTATTTATTATATATTCAAATTAGACAACTTGATTTCATTGTACAGTGATAAGTTCGAAAATTATGTTAGGTTTTATTATATCTTGTCCTTTTAGTTTTACCACAAATGGTAAGTTAATTTGGTAATTGAGTTTTATTTTTAAATTTTGGTAAATTTTAAGCTTTTTTCATATGCAAATTTTAAAATCGGAAAGAATTAATTGAGGAAAACATTTAAATATGCTATTTTTCATTTACTAAAGGGGTAAATAAGACATTTCATAGGGGATACCATAGCTCCCTTTGGCTATATATATTAGTGATATATAGATACATGTAGTTTTTAAATTTATTCTATATTAAATGTGGTTTACCACTTTATAAAATTTATTGATTAACTTTATAACTTATTTGATCTCAAATTTGTATTTATTTCATAATTTTATTAAGATATATAATAAAAATTTTAACAAATGTAATTGTACATTAAATGTCAAAAAAAGATTACGTAGTAAAAAATTCATTAAGGGTATGAATATTAATCTCATTTGGACACCATTATCTCCTCCCTTAGCTTAGAGAGATACTAATTTTATGTGCACGCGATGTATGCATAGATCCGTGCGTGAAAATTGTATTCCATGAAAAATGGTTTATAGTATGGAGTATACATAATCAAATTAAAATGTTTATAGTTAATCAACAATAGAATTTATTAGAATTGTTTATTTTGAAAATATTATGTGATAATTCAAAATATATCATAATGTTCCATCTAATTTGGAATAATAGTCATTTTTCACTAATTAACTTACATAAAAAATGCATTTTCTATTTTAAATTATTGAATCAGTGAAGGGTAGTTTGGGCACATCAATTAATAATTTTTTTAAAATTCATTAAGGGTATAAAAGACATTTAAGAGGGGGGACACCATCTTCCTTCCCCTTCCCTTATATAATAGAGATTAGATTAGATTATATATGTATAGATATTTCGAATGTAAAGAGCATATTTAATGTCAAAAGTTATTGCTTTAAAAAAAAAAATCAAAAGTTATATATTGGATTTTTTTTGGAGAAAATGTATATAAAGATGTTTTAAAATTTCAATTTAGTCCATATTTATGAGCAATATGGTTTATTAGAAAGTATTATATATGTCTTAGTTAATAGTCTAGAATTCAATACAACACTACTCTATATGTTTCACGAAATTCCTATCACTTTCCTCATATGGATGTTTTATGAAATTCCTTTCACATCTACTTCATTTCATTTTAGGAAATATTATATTATATTTTAATTGTGGTGATTTACCATGTGAAATCCATAATATCACTTGCAATACACACATGTACATCAAATAATGTAATTTTATTTGTTTCTCTATCCAATCTAAATATACCTTCCATCCTCAGTTCAAATATTATATTACGAGTAGTTTTCATAGTTTAGACCCAAATAGTGCATGGTTACTTTTTCATCGAACAAATCAAGGGAGTACTACTGTACTGCTAGCATCTTTAAGGTACAAACCACGTTTGCCGTAATTGCTTGTCACTAAATGCATGTTTGCTTGTTGCAATAAAATATAGGAAAAATTGCTTATTCTAATAAGCCAACCTTTGCTCCATTCACCAATAATAAGTTAACTTTTTGATTATCCAAAAATAAGTCACCTTACTATCATTTAAGTCAAAAATAGGTTGAAAGATTTTTTTTACCTGTTAGTAACTTACTGCTTCAAGTCAGTGCTATTATTATTTATTATTATTAGTGTTAAATATTATTGTTGTTGTTAATTATTATAGTTAATTATTATTCATATTTATTAATTAATTAACCTACCACCACCCACTGCTTCCTCAGGCCAGCCACCATGTGATCCAACCCCACCCACTGCCTCCCCCAACCACAACACAAATCCACCCCCACCGCTAACCAACCGAACCAACCCCCAAGCAACACTAACACTCACCCAAAACACCGACCCACCCGCAACACGACCCCTAAAACCACCATACCCAACACCCCAAGGCCACAATTGAACCCCACCAAACCGAATTCCCCCACCCACCGAATCCAGCACCCCCACAATCGTACCCACACAACCCAAATTCAACATTCATTACACATCCCTAAAATCAACATTTATTACATTTTCCCAAATACTTTCATTCACACATTTATTATTTTCTCTAACTTAGTATTCAATCCTTTTACCTAATTAACTCAATTTTTTACCGAACTTAATCAACTCTTAAACACCATACCAAATTTATATGGAACAACTAATAAAAAAACGGAGGCAGTATATCATATCTTACAAATAATAATCCATTGTTTAAACATTATGTTATGAAAGAAGTAAATCAAATACCCAGAAGACTAGACAATTAACACGGGAACATGTACATTATTCTTTAGGAGTAGGCACGAAAGGAAACTTCATGGCTAGCTAGTAACACAATTAAAGGAGAAAAAAGAGCTAAAAGTCAACCATCAGTAAATTAAGAACGGATATAACGTAACAAATTAAATAAACCAGGATGATGACCTTTCAAAAAGCAAATCATTAAAAAAAACGTACTTCAAAGAAGTTATACATTGTAACATTATTAAGCTTGTTTTTGCAATGCCAAAGCCTTTTGCCATGATGGCCTAGCCAAGATATCATCGCACCAAGCACTCACATGAGGGCGCTCGTCGAAAACCTTCTTCACCCTAGTGCCACTCAAGTAGTGCACGTAAGGCAAGTGGTGAAGATCAGCCAAGGTGAATGAATCACCTGCTAGGTACTTGGAAGTGGCCAAGCGTGACTCGTAAACATCGAGGACCGTACCCAACTTAGCCTCGTACTCTTCAACAACGGCATTGTCGGTCTCTAGACCGAACATGCCCTTGTAGACAAGCTCCCATGCGAGCTTGCTACCTACTGGCTCGAATTTGTGAGCCTCGACTTCCATCCAAACAGATAGGTCAGCCATTTGTTTTCCGCCTTTGTACACAAGAGGAGTGCCTTGGTCCTCATAGGTGTACGCTATGTATCTCGAAATTGCCCTTGATTCTGTTAGTCAAAGAAAAATTAAGATTAGCTTTGACTATCAAAATTTGGAAATGGTGTATAAATTTAATGATGATGAATGTATGTTAGACAAATAATGAATGAAATTGATGTCGTTGAATATTGATGAAATGGTGTAACTTACCAAATAGCTTAACATCTCCATCTTCAAATGCTGGTACTTGACCAAATGGCTGAAATGAAAATTAACAAACTAGCATTAAATTTTTCATATAAGCTAATTCATATGACGTATCCACATAACACAAAATTGCRTGGATGTTAACTAAATTAGTTCATTAAAGACATAGATGGTGATGCTAAAAATTCAAATCACGTCCTCATCAATTCTCTACGCGGTGCCTACACACCAAAAATACAATGTAGTACAAACAAATGAACCCTAATTCGCCAATTTCATCAAGTTCTAATGTGTGTTGTCAATTATCTTCAAGCAATATTCACTTACCCTCTTGACTGTAACGGTTTTTTATAAATAAAATAAACACATCTTACTCATAGTTTGATCAAAAAATTTATCTCATTGATATATTTTCATTGACTTTAAATTTTGTCTTGCACATACGTCAACTAGGTTAGGAAATATATAATGGACATATTATACATGATAGTACATTAGTACTAATATATACTTGTATAATTTGCTATATCTATTCTATTGTCAAGTTGTCTCTTTATATACAAGCATTATTACTATATATACTGTCAAGTCACATGAAGGAATGGATTTAAAAAGAATTATTTAGTAAATATACTACTTCGTAAATAGATCAAAACTAATTACTTTCAACTCTACATTGAAAAATGTCATCAAATGAAGTCAACTACGGAGTACACAACTAAAATAAGAAAATATATTGAAAGAGATTAGAAAAACTTACGTTGAGGGAGATAAAAGGTTCTTGCTTGTGAGCGCCGGTGCTCATGTCAACCGGAACTAGCTCGTAATCGACCTCCTTCTCATGAGCAGCGGCGATGACACGAAGAGTAGGACTTGACTGAGGGACTCCATGTACTTTGATTGCCATGGTGTGTTATATAAATGCCTTAAAATTAGATATGTGACACCAAAATAAACAAGGTTAATTAAGATATGAGTAGTCGAGTAGATATTGAATTGTTTGGTTGATGGAAATGAACCAACTCACGTTGGATATTTATAGTACTCCGTAGTTGATGTGGTGGAATAGTTCCATTGAAAATATTCTAGAAGCTAAGGTTGATGCTAATAATTTATCACTTTATAACTTGTAATGTAGTGTAAGATAAAAATTATTAAGCGAAGATGTAATTGGTTGACTAAGACTTTGATGCTCACGTCTATAATGACGTGTTGGGGGGTTTGCTTAGCTTAGTGTTGAGTGGTTGTATTTGAGGAATATTATTTGGTACCACGTTGTGGTCTTGGGAGAATCATCATCGTTAAAAATTGTTGCCGTAGCATGTAGTAAGTACCAAACTCTATATTTTTAAAGACAAAGTCTTCAATAGATCTGATGTACATTAAGTTATTGTTTCACTAAAAAAATTACTATCTGTCATTTGAAGGTGATTATATAAAAATAAATGATCGATATATTAATTAAATTGTCACAATGTCAATAATGTCACTATTTCAATCTAAAATGTCACTATATACTTGGTGCGATCAATAATATTATTGTGTATTTGATGCACCCAAGATCTCATTTTTAAAAGCTWATGTGTGAGATTGAGGGAATAATTTAGAATTTTAGATGGTCTATGAGCCTATTCTATATTAGAATRATGACGATGATGAAAATAATACGAAGTAATAATATTAGTAACTACTTCATCCGTACTCTATTATTGTGTGCGCTTCAGCTTAATCCAGTAGTTCGTTTTACATTGTTTGTTATACAAAAAAATGTAAAACCATCATTTTTTTAACGTGCAATCAATGGAAAATTGTTTTCATAAAAATTGTTTTCCATGGAAAACTAGTTTCGAATATCGTAAAAATCATTATACATTTAAAATTTTTATGCCCAACCAAATGGAGCCTTACTATTATTGATAAGAAAAACATATAGAAATAATGAATTAAATGTGAGTGAGAATTTTTTTTTAAAAGAAATAAGTTGGAGAGAAAATGTGTAAATATCGAAAGGCATGAAAAGTGAGAAAATAAGAAAAGTAGTGGTCCTACACCGTATTAAATATATGGATAATGATATATGTTTCTTAGATCATCTATATCAATGGCAAAAAAATAAAAAAAAATAAAAATTCATCATACCTCTTACTTCTATGCACGTTGTCATTCTTCTTTTATAAAAAACTAGATGAATTTCCGTGCGATGCACGGTTTTAGTAAATTTATTTGTAAATTTGTTTATTACCAAAATTTATTTGTTTATAGATACATAGAATTATAATACTTTTTTTGCAACCAATTGGATAATACCTCTAAAAAAACCGATTGAATAATACAAAAAAGATGTAATTTATCATATGATTTTTTGTTAATAATTTATATACGACATAAAATAGTTTTTGTCAGTGTAATTTTTTTTTGTTTATTAGTCAGAAAAATGTTATTTATACACAATAGTTGAATAATAATAAATGTATAAATTTCTATTCTCAAAGCAATATATCAGAAGGAGAAATTAGAAGAGTTAGTAGAAAAGATCAATGTAATTTTTCAAAGCGCATTTATTAATTAATATTTTTTGGGTTTTATTTTGGAAAAAAATGCAATCATTAATTAAGTTGAGTTGGGAGGGAAAAACYTAAAAGGTGGGGATTGCTTTAGTATTAACTAGATAATATCCATGCGATGCACGGTTTATTAGATTGACGTGATGATAAAAATACGTAGTACTTCCTCCGATCCGTAACAGGTTAGTTGTTTCATTTTGTGAAACACGGTTTTTGAGGCAAAATTTTAATAGTGGTGAGGTGTGTAACTGGGGACCAAAAAAGAGAAAAWAAATATTAAAGTATGTGTATTGATGAATATTTTAATAAAGTAGGTGTAGAAAAAATAGTAATTTAATTGTGGTCCCCACATAAAAAAGAGAAAAATGTGTATTTTAATAGTGGCCCTCACTCCAAAAAAGAAAAAAAAAACCAAAGTGATGTATCTAATTTGAAACTGTCGTTTTAAAAAACTGATGCAACTAACCTGTTACAGAGGAATGATGAAATTTTCTTGTAGAGTTTATTTTGAAATTGTGTATCATAGTAAATTTTTCAAAAGAAGTAAAAATAAAATTGGAATTTATTAAATTTCTATTTCCTTCTTTACACAATAAAATAAATTAAATTAAAAATAAAAATAAAAATAAAAAAGATGTGCCTTGTCATTTTTTTTTGCAAATTGATTATAACTGTAAGCCCACTCATTTTATTTAAAATATAATTGTGGAATGAAAAAAGTTGGAAGTAGAAGACATGTGATGAACTTAAAAAAAAGTATGAAAATTCTAGATTATTTTACATTATTTACATATGTTATGAAAATATAATAAAAAAAAATAATGAATAAAAAATAATGTATTTTGAAAAATACATATATAAAATTTTAAAAAGCTCATGGGAAATGGGAGCTTTTGGGCTTGGGAAGACATAATTAGCATTGACTTTATTTATGGGAAATAATTAAAATAAATAAGAAAACATAAAAACTTTTAAGAAAAAAAAAAATTAAAGTAAAACTTTGGGAGGGAAAATGTACCTAGTGGGGATTGCTTTAGTAAGACTAGTTTTTATGTGCACGCGATGCGTGCTTAGGCTTATGAAAATTGTATTTCATCATTAAAAATAATTATAAAGTATGTACTCCCTATCAGAATAAAATGTTTATAGCTAATTAGGAATACAATTTAATTGAATTGTAACTTTTTTTATAAAAAAATATGACTTGAAATTCGAAATAAAACCATTAATGTTTCAATTAGTTGTTTTTTTATAAAAAAATATGACTTGAAATTCGAAATAAAACCATTAATGTTTCAATTAGTTGTTTCTAGCTTTTCACTAATTAAGTTACATAATAAATGCAATTTTCATTTTTAATCACATAATAAGCAAAAGGGTAATTTAGATATATTAATTCATAATTTTTTTCAAAATTCATTAAGGGTATAAAAACTTTCAAGAGGGGGGACACCATCTTCCTCCCCCCTTCCCTTATATAATAGAGATTACTAAAGCAATTCTCACCCTTCCATTTTTCCCTCTCAAACACTCTTTAATTAATGATTGTGTAAAAAATATAAAATATAATTAATGACTATAGATTAATAAATGTGTTTTGAAAATAAAATAAAGTATAAAATTTAATAATTGATAGATAAGTATTAAAAAAATTAATCACAATCAAAACCTACTTTTTAGATATTTACATTTTAAATAGATCAAAGTTTCGATTTACATAAAGTATTTCATAATTCATTTACAAATYGAGCATTTGCTCGGGGCTTATCTAGTAAAATATTCAATTCAGTTCAGTTAGTTCAACTTCATTCAATTCATTTCAGTTCAGTTAATGTAAACGGACCCTTTATATAGTCGCAAATGGAGTATGGGAGATATGTCGGATGGTTATAGCTTCTCTCCTAATTTCAATAGATCTTGCGATCAATTCTCATTCTCGCTATTGTAACTCTTTACACATCGAAAAAAATAAATTTYGATCTGTATATAATCATCAATAAATTATGATCGACTCTTGAGATAAATAAGGATTAACCCTAGAACGTAACAGGAATAACTAAATGTTGGGTTATTGGATTTTAAAACACGGTGTATAACGGTGGTATTGTTATTAATCTAGTAGCAGGAGATTTATGTTGAAAAAGTGATTTCAACCCCACCTTTRATCCCAGTGATCAGAAGTTCATATCATCATATCATCTCCTACATTATAAATGTACTAGTATTTGATGCACGCGATGCGTGCTTGCATTATTTTTTAAAAAAAGTTTTTACGTTATGGGGGAAATCATATTTATATATCATAGGTTAGTTGTAAACTACTTAGACACCTGAAAATGTGTCTCCCCAAATGAGTAATCCGTGATGAAACATACCGCGTCTCGCGTTTGTTTCGACTCAGAAACGATGCTTTGAACTCACGAAAGTCTGAAATACGTGAGTCGTACTCGAATATTGAGCAAAGGTCACTTACAAGGCAAACATATTTTCCTTCGGTTTCTCGATAAACTCAAAGGTTTCAAAGGTTTCAAACGAGTTAAACTGGCGATCTCGTGTTTTTGTTTTCCATCGTGTGCGTCACATTTTTCTGAATCCGCCAATATTTTTAAATTATTTTTCTGATTTTTCTATGATTTCTATGAATTTTGCAATGTTTAAATACGCAGAATACGCAGAAAATACGTGAATGATTAGAAAAATACTCCGGAAATACGTGAACCTTCTAGAACATTCTAGAAATCCTTGCTTGAGAGCAAGGGTGTCTAGGTGCGTCGAATCAAGGAAATCACGAATAAAATCGGAGGAAATCAAAACATATCGAGATTTTGGAAAAATATGCAAAACCATTGAGGTATATACGCTGAAATGGAGCGTATATACGCTCCTTTTGAGCGTATATACGCTCCATTTGAGCGTATATACGCTCAACAATACACAGGATTTTTTGCCAAAAAAATTATGAAAGCAAGCTGCGTATATACGCTCAGTATGAGCGTATATACGCTCCTCATGAGCGTATATACGCTCATCCTGAGCGTATATACGCAGGGTTGCTTCTGCCGTCTTTGCCTCGTGGCCTTATAATACTCCCTGCCTTGCTCAGTTCGAGACACGACTTGACACGCACAATTCACTGACTCTCTCACCTTCACTTGACACAACTTTCAATACACTTCACAAGTCACGAGACACATCCATACACTCTCAAAACACTCAAAACACATTCGATTTCAATTCAAAGCATCGATTCTCTTCGAATCAACAAGCGAAATAAGGGTATAAATCTGAGATTACTCACCAAAAAACCTCTCTTTCACTCTTTTTTATTTCTTTTTGTCACTTTTATTTTGTATAACTATTTATTTGAGTTTTAATTCAATTAAAGCAATGTAGAAACTCACTTGTTAATCGTTCATGTAAATATGTAGGTTTATTCATATTTTCATTGTCTCCATGTTTTTGGCTTTCACTTATTATTCATATTATATTGTCAATACTAACTCGTTTGTTCGTCTCTATTAGCAATTCAATCGAAAGGCGAATCCTTTGAGTTTGTTCTAACAATTTGATTGTTGCAGTGACAAGGTGAGGAGGACGCATATACATATTATTATGCCTTACTAACCTTTGTTTTTCATGTCTCATGTATATATATATTCAATCACACTTGTAATATTGCTAAACAAGACCGGAATTTAATCGTTTTTCACATTAAAGTCAGATAATCATGGAACGACCGGTTTTATAAGCACCTTATTAACATTGACTAACAATCAAGTGACCGCCTTTCATTGTAGAAGTCTTGGTTTGTTATTAATAGCAACCCACCTAGTAATCAATGCACTTTCAAAGTCAAATCAATAGGCTCTTTTGAATTCAATTGTTATGATTTATGGAACTACAATGAGACCGAGTAGAGCCGCTAACATGCGGGCAATTGGGTTACAGATCTGATTCGTACCATGTCCCCGAACCCACGACTGGTTACTTGATTGGACGTGGGGCCATTAATTTGGCACCAATGTTTCGGCGTCCGTGAATAACCTATATAGGCCAGGTGGCGATCCCTCAATTCGACGACAACACCCAACGCCATTCACATGCGATTCCATGCTCAACTCCATGACACTGAACTGAGGTCAACGCCCCCTTGCCTAAGCGGGCGAAGCCCTACAGTTTTTGGCGATTCACTGGGGATAATCACCATTTGGTGAGGACAGACTTGAAAGTCTCGTATTCCATATTCATAATCAATTGAATTTGCTTGTGACCCTTCTAATAGGGTCATGTCTTAGGCACCTTGGTCTCAATATGGGCATGTTCATGCCGAGATCACCTTAAGGGGGATTTTATCTTGGTTGCATGTGGTAATTGATCACATCGCTAAGGTAAGTCCTATCCCGCCCATGCCGCGTATGCACGTGTTACTCGATACGTGTATATAAGGGTATCTCGGCCATACATCACCAATTTTGTGGTGGTGAAATTGACCCAGCTCACTTTTAGGCATGGTACACTATCAGACTTAACCAAGCCACTTATAGTTCACTTAGATCCTGACCTTAAGTGAATAAATTGGTTTTGTGTTTTCAATCAATGTGCTTGTTAACTTGTGACTCTTTGTTCAGTCCAAATCTTAGCCACAACTAGGCCCAGTCCCTTAATCTATGTTTTGGTTCAAGACATGAATTGTTGATCCATTAGGCCCATTCCAATCCAATTCAATTCAAACTCCATTCGACCTAGAGTCGACTTAAGTTCGATTCCAATCCAAGAGTCTTAAATCTGACTTTAGATTCGATCTTTTCCTTAAATCTGAATTAGGTTCAATTCAATTCCAATTCAAAAACCTTAAGTCTGAATAGTTCAATTCCATTTCAACCCAAGGCCTTAAATCTGAATTAGGTTCGCTTCAACTTCAACTTCTAAGAACCTTAAACTGAACTAGGTTCGATCTTAGACTCAACTCTATGCCCATTCAATTTCAAGTGGCTCGTAGGTCTAAGAGGTCCTTAATTCTGAAATAGGCCCATCTTAGGTTTGAATCTTTCTCGAGTCTAGCACCTTAAATCAGATTTAGTCTAGCCCATTCAAGTCTACTTTCGAGTTCAGTTCCTTAAGTCCAAAACCTCAAAACTGAGTTAGGTTTGTTCTCTAAGAGTTTCAATCTTTTGTTTCTGGTCTAATATAATTTCTTGATTTCAGCAAAGATAGCAAAGACTCGCAACCTGTCCTGGGGCCCTGATCACCAAGACACTTCCATGGCCAACATCGAACAACAGTAACGCTATTTCTTGAAAAACTCGAGTCTGTGAATTCTCGCCTTGATGCCCAAGAAAAGAGCATTGGGGAGCTGAAAAAAAAGGGGCCCAGGAAAAACCTCTCGAGTCTGACGGAGAGAAGAGGCGATGCTGAAACACCACTTCCTCCTCCAAAGACTGAGACGGAAAAAAGGGTGAGCAACTAGAAGAGATGGTCAAGAGGATGTCCGAAAATTCAGTTCGAGGCCTCGTATTGCTGATTATGAGATTAAGGGCCAGCTTCCAAAGAAGTTGTTATCACTGATTTGCCCAAGTTCAAGGGAACTGAAGACCCAGAGACCATCTCCGCACTTTAACATCTCAATGTCCTTAAGGAATGAGCAAAGAGCTATTCACTTCGGTGTTCCCTATTACTTTGGACACCCATCCATCCAGGTGTTCAAGACTCTGAATCAAGCCAAGCTCATGATTGGGAATACATCAAACACGAGTTCCTAAAGCAGTACAGGTACAATTCCCAGCTTCCTTGTCGGTCTCGTAACTAGAGGCCACCAAGCAAGGTGAGAGAGAAAATTTCTCTACTTTCCTTAATAGGTGAGGGAGAAGGCCGCTCAAATGACCAATCGACCGAATGAGGAAGATCAAGTTCGAATGGTCATCAAGAACCTTCAGCCCAAGTATCGAGAGCCACTCAAGTTTCAACCATTGATTCATTACTGCTCTTACAAGGTCGGCCTCCTAGTTGAGGAAGATGTTCAAGCCCAGAAGGACTAAGAGGTAACGGTGGGGCTTTAACAAGAAAGGTGCTCCTCCTTTTCCAACACTGATCAAATCAGCCACATCACCAATGACAACTCTTCTAACCATCCTGGCTCTTTCAACAACAGGCCTCGAGGACCACAAGGACATTCTTCCAATTGGTATGACTTATGAGCAGGCCTTTGATAGACTAACTGCAAAAGGTGCACTTGCTCCTATTGACCCACCCAGACCCTTCAGATGATAAGAAATCTAGGAATTGAATCCCAATGCCTATTGCAAATTCCACCAAGGAAGGGTCACACCACTGAGAACTGCATCGTTCTGAAGCACAGATTCAAGACATGTTGAAGATGGTCGCCTCCCAGTTCCTCCAGCGCGAAGATAAGATCAACATCCAAACAACCCACTTGCTAAGCCATGAGCACTCCAAGGCGTGGGAATGATCCATGCGGCCTTCTTTAGATTGAGTCATCGAGTCCTAGTCGTAGCACTATTTCTTTTTCAGATTCTTGTCTTTTTGAGTCTTATTAGTCTTTCAAAATAAGCCATGTATGTCTCAAATTTTCTTTCATCAATAAATGATTCATTTTGGCAATATTATCTTCTAATTCTATGCGAAGTCTCAACACTCATTGGCCACAATTGGTTTAATCTAATGCTGATTTCAATTATTTAATTTGAACAATGCCCCAAAGGCCTCTTTCACAGCTCCACAAAAAGACCCTCCCTTCCATTCCCTTTGTCACATCAAATCAAAATCCCTTGCAACTTTCGAGCCACAAACACTATCAATTAGCCTATCTTTCTTTCATCACCCGCCATCTACCTAACCCTTTGGACCAAACGGTGCGTAGGAAAAGACACGTGCAAAAAAAGAAAAAAAAGATAAATGGAAAAGAAAAAGCAAAAACAAAGTTCAATACAAAAAGTTTCACTAAGTCAAATCAATTTCAAAATCAAAATCAAATTCAAAAGCCCAATTCAAACAAAAAAGCAAAAGTCTAAAGAGCACAGCTGCGCACCGTGGGTCACTTCGTAAACATCAAGCCTTTTTCACCCTCAACCACAACCTCACATTACGACCACAAAAGCCCTCTCACACGAGGCATTGTCCAAATCGCCATCAGAAACTACGGTGTCTGATTCCATAGATACGTAGAAGCCTTCTCGAGGTTCGACCGATCAGCTTAACATTAAATCATCGGCCTTTTGAGTGCTTCTGACTTGCTAAGAATTTGATAATGGTTTTGCCAATCAGAACCTAACATAGACTCATGCTTGAACCTACATCATTAGCAACCTCGACATCTAGCCATATCTTTGACCCTTAGCCACAAATTTACCTTTTTATATTTCCAAACCATAGCCTTTCTGTTGTCACCTTCAAGGACTCATTGACTCAATCACAAAGAAGTAAAGCCACCTGACCCTTGGGTTAGTACTCTTGTTGGAACTATCCATACAATCTATCACCTTCCCTATGTGACTCTAAAGCCGTAAACTACATGTCTCAAAGCCTCGCTGGGGCTCGTCGCATCATGCTCCTAATTTCCAGTTGGGGCTTCGTCTCCAAGGCGCCTATTACGTGTTCAAGTCTTTTGCTTATCAAGAGGAAAATCCTGATAAAATCACTTTGGACCCTGTCTCTTTCCAATCAAAGTCAACTGTCTCGCCAATGTTAAGTCAAGTCACGTCCAAATGTCAACCTTCTCTAAGTCACTATTCAAATGACATCTTCAATTGGCACTGGTACTAGATTAGACTCTAGTATCGTCCTTCATGTCTTGAACCAGACCTAACAAGCCACTTTCAAATCATGTCTAGAACCAGACCTAGACAAAGACCCTTTCAAATTCCAATGGACTCTCTCAAACATTGTCTAGAAACCAAACTAGACAAGACTCTTCAATTCAATGACTTCTCTCAAATCATGTTTTAGAACCAGACCTAGACAAACTCCTTCAAATCAAAGACACTCTCAAACCATGTCTAGAATCAGACCTAGACAAGACTCCTTCCAATTCAAAAGACTCTCTCAAACCAGTCTAACCAGACCAGACAAAGACCCTTTCAAATTCAATGATCTCTTCAACCAGTCTAGAACCAGACCTAACAAACTCTTCAATTCAATGACTCTCTAAATCATGTCTAGACACCAGACCTAGACAAGACTCCTTCAATTCAATGACTCTCTCAAACCATGTCTAGAACCAGACCTAACAAGACTCTTCAAATTCAATGACTCTCTCAAATCATGTCTAGAACCAGACCTAGACAAGACCCTTCAAATTCAAAAGACACTCTCAAACCATGTCTAGAACCAGACTTAGACAAGGCCCTTTCAAATTCAATGACTCTTTCAAACTATGTCTAGAATCAGACCTAGACAAGGCCCTTCCAAATTCAAAGACTCTTTCAAAATCCAATGACTCTTGCCCCTCTCTCAATATCAAGTCACAAGTTACAAGTCAACATTGCATGCAAATTTCGCTAACATAACAAACCAGCTAATCGTCGTCACCAAGGTAGTCCTTAATCCTGAATAGGCTATCATTTTCAAGTCAATGCTCATCTTCTTCGGAAAGCATGGGACGCGTCTGCATCTCTCCCGTCAGCTGAACGGGGAATGATACTGCTCAAGAATCAGACACATACAAGCACATCAAACGCATGGGACACGGCTACAAGCTTAAAACTAACCTTTGTTTGCAGGGTCGGCGAAAAAGGGTAACTCAGGGTCGCAAGACGTCAGTTGCTCTCCGTCCCGAATCGAAACTTTGACTTTCGTCTCTACGAACTATGTCTCTTCGAACTCAGTCAAGTGGGGGCTCTGTAGACACCTGTAAAAGTGTCTCCCCAATGAGTAATCCGTGATGAAAAATACCGCGTCTCGCGTTTGTTTCGACTCAGAAACGTGCTTTAACTCACGAAAGTCTGAAATACGTGAGGTACTACTCGGAATTATTGAGCAAAGGTCACTTACAAGCAAACATATTTTCCTTCGTTTTCTCGATAAACTCAAAAGTTTTCAAAGGTTTCAAACGAGTTAAACTGGCGATTCTCGTGCTTTTGTTTTCCATCGTGTTGCGTCACTTTTTCTGAATCCGCCCAATATTTTTAAAATTATTTTTCTGATTTTTCTATATTTTCTATGAATTTTGCAATGTTTAAATACGAGAATACGCAGAAAATACAGTGAATGATTAGAAAAATACTCCGGAATACTGAACCTCTAGAACATTCTAGAAATCCTGCTTGGAGAGCAAGGTGTCTAGGTGCGTCGAATCAAGGAAATCACGAATAAAATCGGAGGAAATCAAAACATATCGAATTTTTGGAAAAAATATGCAAAACCATTGAGCGTATATACGCTGATGAAATGAGCGTATATACGCTCCTGAGCGTATATACCTCCATTTGAGCGTATATACGCTTCAACAATACACAGATTTTTGCCCAAAAAATATGGAAGCAAGCTGCGATATACGCTCCTCATGAGCGTATATACGCTCATCCTGAGGTATAATTACGCGGTGCTTCTGCCTCGTTTGCCTCGTGCCTATAAAACTCCCTGCCTTGCTCAGTTCGAGACACGGACTTGACACGCATCAATTCACGACTCTCTCACCTTCACTTGACACAACTTCAAACACTTCACAAGTCACGAGCACATCCAACACTCTCAAAACACTCAAAACACATTCGATTTCAATTCAAAGCATCATTCTCTTCGAATCAACAAGCGAAATAAGGGTATAAATCTGAGATTACCACCAAAAACCTCTCTTTCACTCTTTTTATTTCTTTTTGTCACTTTAATTTTGAATTAACTATTATTTTGATTTAATTCATTAAAGCAATGTAGAAACTCACTTTTAATCGTTCATGTAAAATGTAGTTTTATATTTCAATTTCATTGTCTCCATGGTTTTGGCTTCATTATTATTCATATTATTATTTCAATACTTAACTCGTTTGTTCGTCTCTATTAGCAATTCAATCGAAAGCGAATCCTTTGAGTTTTGTTCTAACAATTTGATTGTTTGCCAGTGACAAGAGTAAGGACGCATATACATATTATTATGCCCTACTAACCTTTGTTTTCATGTCTCATGTATATATATATTCAAATCACACTTGTACTAGTATTGCTTAAACAAGACCGGAATTTAATCGTTTTTCACATTAAAGTCAGATAATCATGGACGACCGGTTATAAGCACCTTATTAAACATTGACTAACAATCAAGTGACCGCCTTATTCATATGTAGAAGTCTTGGTTGTTTATAATAGCAACCACCTAGTAATCAATGCACTTTCCAAAGTCAAATCATAGCTTCTTTTGAATTCAATTGTTATATATTATGAACTACAATGAGACCGAGTAGAGGCCGCTACACATGCGGCGAATTGGTTACAATCTGATTCGTACCATGTCTCCCCGAACCCACAACTGTGTTACTTGATGACGTGGGCCATTAATTTGGCACCAATGTTTCGGGCGTCGTGAATAACCTATATAGCACGGTGCGATCCCCTCAATTCGACGACACACCCCAACGCATTCACATGCGGATTCCATGCTCAACTCCATGACACTGAAGCTGAGGTCAACCCCCTTGCCTAAGGCGGGCGAAGCCCTACAACTACTATAGCACGCGATGCGTGTGTCAATTTTAAAATTAAAATTAAGCAAATATGTAATTAGAAAAAAAAATCATTAATTGGGTATAGTTTCAAATTAACAATGGCGGTGACGTATTATGATTTTCAAATTTTCGATGCAATTTTTTTCCTTTCAATTGAATCTTCCGACAAAGAGATTAAATGATTAATTACATTGACATACAAATAATATTATTGAAATACATAATAAGTTAATAGATATTTAATTCATATTGATTTTCAAAATAATTTGCATGCAATATAACTGATTCATGTAGAAAAAAAATAGTAATTATTATTATTATTTATATTTGAATTTACTAATTAATTAACTTTTTCAAAATAATTTGCAATGTTTAAGTGATTCAATGAATAAATTAGTCAATCTAATTTAATTATTTTTATTTGAATGTATTTACATCAATTAATTAAATTCCTTTTTATTTAGTACAAAAAAATAAAGAGATTATATTTTTTAATTAAGGGCCAAATAGTCTTTTACATCATTAAGAGTATTACGTCTTTAATAGGGGGACACCATTGCTCCCCTCTTGCTATATTAATAGAGATGTATTTATATTTGAATTACTAATTAATTAACCTTTTTCAAATAATTTGCAATGTTTAAGTGATTCAATGAATAATAGTCAATCTATTAATGTATTTTATTTGAATTATATTACATCAATAATTAATTTTCTTTTATTTAATACAAAAAAATAAAAGAAAATTATATTTTTAATTAAGGTAATTAAGTCTTTTACATTCATTAAGGGTATTTACGTCTTTTAATAGGGACACCATTGCTCCCCCCTTGCTTATATAATTAATGAGATTATATAGATAGATAACAAATACTTGCCCGAGCAAATTCTCGATTTTAAATAATATGTACTTCGTAATATGATTCTTCTATACTCGCAAAACATCTTATTTATAAATCAATTACTTCATAAGTTATAAAAAATATTTTACAATTATTTATTAATCAAACATTTTGAATATTGTTTTCAAAGCCACATTAATATAGTATTTAATAATTTATTTGTTATTTTTTAGCAAATCAATTTTAAGGGAAAATGAAAGGAAAATTTAGGAGGGAAAATGAGAAGTGGGATTCTTTATATTATAAACTAGATTAATAATAATTGCCCGAGCAATTCTCGATTTTAAATAATATGACTTCGTATATATGATTCTTCTATAATCGCAAAACATCTTTTATTTATAAAATTCAATTACTTCATAAGGTTATAAAAATATTTTACAATTATTTATTAATCAAACATTTTTGAATTATGTTTAAAAGCACATTATTATATAGTATTAATAATTATTTGTTTATTTTTTATGCAAATCATTTATTAAGGGAAAATGAGAGGAAAATTTAGGCAGGAAAATGAGATAGTGGGATTGTTTTAGTTTATAGTATATAGATATGATGCTCCGTACATTGATTGTATCAATCTTTGTCATCTTTATTAGACCAATGACAAGAAAAAAAAATCATTCCATATCTTCCATTTCCGACTTCTGTCTCTCTGCCCAATTAAAAAAAAACAATGTGACACGTGGCACGTGGCCATTATCACTAGACGAGTATGTCAAAAGTTAAGTGTTTTTATAAAAATCTTATTCAAGTGGGTCATGTCCATCATATTTGGCAAGAAAATCCATCAAAGTTTGATAGAAACAAAGCCATAGCTTGGCTAGTCATTGAGCTATCATCATATACATCAATGAATTTATTCTTTGTCAACTTTGTTAAATTTTAGCACTAGATAATCCCCGAGCATATACTCAATTTATAAAAAAATACAATTTTCTTAAACTAAACTAAAATTAATATTTTAAAATTATTATTTAAAAAATAGTTTTATATTCGACAAAACATGCTTTTTATAGTTATATATGAATTAATAGATGTATAAACTTTTACTCAACACACATTATTAACCTCCATAAATATTTTACAGTTTTAATGCAATAATTAAAGTGCATTTGGGAGAGAAATTTGGAGGAAAAATTTTGAAGGTGGGATTGCTTATCTCTATTTATATAAGGGAAGGAGGAGGATGGTGGTCCCCTCTCTTAAATGACTTGATACCTTATGAGTTTTTTAAATTAATGACTTGATGTCCTAAATTACCTCTCCTCTTATTTATTTAAAATAGAAAATGCATTTATTGTTGAACTTATGTAGTGAAAACTTAATCAATAAGAAAGGTTACATCAAATTTGGAATAAAACATATAATTTAAGTCAAAACATAGTATATTTACATAAATAATTATTTTCATTGCTAATTTTCTTCTATAACATACATGATGAATTGACTTACCAATTTTTATGCAAGCACGCACCCGTGCATATAAAACTGTTATAATTAAAGTACAGTAGATTAGATTGTAGCAAATTCCTCTTAGGGCTAACTTAAACATTAATGTGTCCAATAATGGAAACAATTGGAAATTCATGACGAATTTATGTGTTCTTCTTTGATGTGATAAATGTTGTTAATTTTTTTATTTAAAGTTTTTATCATTTTCCTTAAAAATATAATTAAAGTATGTCAAAAAAAAAAATGCAATATGCACAATCAACATAAAATAACCAAATGATGGATATGTACACTGAGTAAAAGTATGGTAAAAAATACTTAAATAAACTTGATCCACAATAAACTATTGCATGTGCACAAACAAAATCATGTGATTTCTTGTTATGCTCTCTATGTGTGTTCATAAATAAAAGACTAGTAAAACTCTCTTATTCATTTTTAACCGTCTACTTTACTATTTTAAATTAAATAATAAAAGATGGTAAAATTAAAAAATTTCAACTCCTTATTATTTTATTGTCGTTCATCTTCGCTAATCTATTACTTGTTGTTCTTTGTATCTCATCCTCTAAATGTATTCAGTCATTTGCCATAAATATCCACAATTCTTCATTCTTTATTTTAAGATTCATCATATTTCTTGCAATTTTATTCATATTAGTTTAATTTAATTTCATTTACATTTCCTCTAATTTATACTCCGTATATATTTTTGGATAATCTATAATCATTAAAATATACTAAAACAAAAGATTGCTAGGACACGTGTCATCTTTTTATGCAAAATTTTTCCGCCTAAAATGTTACCTCACCTAAACTTTCTAAGAAGTTCTATAGAATTCACTAATAATGATGCTTGGAAGTTGGACCTTTGACTCTTTGCTTACTGTTAAAAAAACTAAGTGAATCGTTTCATGTGTTTTTATCTCAACCTGCTTTCTCTCTTTTATTCTCTCCTCTTTTATCTCTCATATCTCTTGTCAAATAATCTCAACTCTTGGAGATGCTCGGATGCACCTTTTTTCATGGGTTCGACTGCAGTGTTGCTTCATTCGAGTCCCCAACTCACCCGAATAAGGTGCCCATTCAAATATTTGAACTTTAATTGTTTTTTTAAAATCAATTCCTATTGTATTATTATTCTTTTTGACATGCTTTTAACTTATAGATTAGGGCTTCATAAGGATAGATATTTAGATCAAATTTTAATTTCAGATTCTTAAATTATAAATTCGATTCAATTTTGATGATTATTTCTAGATAAATATTGAATTGAATTTGTTTTCAACTTGACTTTCATCTTACAAAATTTCCTTTCATCTAATTTTTAGATGGTTTATAGTTGAAATATTTGTGCTATGATATTGAGATAGATAATAAGGTAAATTCATGATAGATATTTGTCCTATGATATTTAGATGTTAGATCTGTTGTATTATTGTTCAGTTTATGATAGAAAAATTCTGATATTAACAATGTTGGGAGTCGGGACTTTGTTAATAATTTCACTGTTATTTTTACTAAAAAAATAGATTGGTTTGATTGTTTGACAATTGGATTGTTAGCTTGGATTCTATAATGAACTGCTATTGATTTCTAGAATAAATATGTCTAATTCTAAATCATGGATCAAACATATTGGTATTGTGTTGAACTTTTTATTGTTAGTTTAAAATTAATTCAGTTGTTGATTGTTAGAAGCTTAGAATGTTAGTCAAAATCATGTTTGTAAAGAATTCGTGGATTGATTTTTCTTTCTAATACATATAYAGGTACCTATCTAGGTGATTGGCTTCTTTAGTAAGTTCAAGTGGGAAACTGTTGTTGCTGAATTAATGAAAATTAAGGAAGGACTGAAGGACCACTGCTTGCAAAGAAATATATGGCATCAGCAAATTACAGGTTGAAGCTGCTTCTAAGGAGATTGCCTTTAAGACTGACAAGGTTGCTTCTCTTAATCAACGGGGTATATATGTATCCCATCCTGGATGAAGTTACTAATATAATTAGTAGCCCAATAAGTTGAATTATGGAACTGAGCATGAATGTGGCCTTGAGCATGAATGTGGTTAGAAAAGATTATACATCTTCTTATTTGGGTTAAAAAACTATATTATGGTAGTGTGTGGTGGTGGTCTGAGGTGGGTAGTGTGAATAATGGTAGTGGTGGTGGGAGTTCTTAGTTACGGATCGGAGCATGAATTTTGATCCAGTTAATTTTTTATATTTTTTTTAGGGGTGCTTCAGTTAAACTAGGGATATAACTTTGTTTAAAAKTAATATAATCAGGTTTAAAGTTTTTATAATAAGGGGTAGATTGGTCTTTTTACACAAAAAAATTTACCCAAAATAGAAAGGAAATGAAAGTTTCCACTAATATGAAACTTCCTTAAATGACAAAAGTTTCCAGTAAATTGAAACGGAAGAAGTATATAATATTCTTATTTGGGTTAAAAATATCTATATTMTATAACTAAAGCAATCCCCACCCTATTCTTTTTTCCCTCCTAAATCTCCCTCCCATATTTCCTTATTAAATGAATTGCATAAAAAATATAAAAAAATAATTATGAAGTATAATATGAAGATAAATGTACTTTGAAAATGATAATTCTAACATCATTGATCAATAGGTAATTGTAAAACATTTAATTATAACCTTAATTAAGTGAATTTCAAAAAGATATTTTGTTAGTATAAGAATTATATGCGGAATATATATAAATATTATTTAAAATCGAGCATTGCTCGGGGAATAATCTAGTGCATTATATTCTAAGGTTAGAACCGTAGTCTTTATTAAAAGAATTAGTCTACATATCACTCATTTTAATGAATATATATATACACTAATGTCGATAGTACAAATAATGTATGAGTTGTATCAATTGTAACTTCAATATAATATTTAGATGTAATTTTAATTTTAAATGAAACATTATTTCAAATTTGTTTATTTTGGTTAGATCTGTGCCATGTCACTTTCCCAATTCAACCAACCTAGATAAGCATATTAATCCCATATTTTGCATTTTGTTTGATACAATGCGAAAATTCCTTAACAAATTTTATATTATCTTAGTCCTTTGCTAAATCATAGCATTTCAAAATTGTATATTTTTGTAGTTTTGCAACATTGAATGAGGGTTTTTTTTACACGAAAACTAAAAGATTTCATTAATGTGAAAAAGCCAAACGACACTTACAATCCATTCCGTAGAAATTAATCGACAAGTAAAATACTATCCAAAAAACTACATACATCGTACGATTGTTCAAATTTGAAACAATAAAGCTTAAAGAAACTCTTCATCCGAAGCAATACTAACTGTGAGTTCGCGCAAATTCGCAATAATTGATGTAGATAATTGAATAACATACATTGCAGAGTCAATTAGATTAACCCAACAATCGAACTGAAGCGGTCGGACCTTCACAATCAAAGAAACCCATAACACAATACCTAAACGCTTAACTCATAGATTAAGATCTAGGAGGTGACATAATTAAAAAAACAATAATCAACAAATAAGGAGCCACCGCAAGGGGCAAATTTATTTAAAAAAACTAAAACCAAGAGACGTAGTGTTCAATTAATAATTATCACGCGTAAGACGCTCAACGCTTGACGAGAGAAAACAAAATAGTAAAATACTCCTCCAAACAAAAGTCACGAATCGGGTAGTAACCAAGTCTACGAACCGTTCCAAACCAGGAATAGACCAACCCAGTCACTACCTAGGATTGTGACTCGTGAAGGCTGAGTCCCACACCGATCTCCCTCAAACGAGACACAACTCAACACGTCAATAGGTATGAATACCTACACAACTTGAAGGCACACAAACTAGGAGCCTAAGAAACACACGAAAAAAAAGGAAAAACTCGCTCGCGGCGACCTTTTAAACCTAAGGCAAGGTAGCCGGCGAGCCAGAGCCACCAGAAACGAGGGAAGAGAGAAGGGTTTTGAGGGATTTTTGGAGGGTTTTGACAAACAAAGATGAGACTAAACAAAACGCAAAAGAAATTGAATGAGGTAATAGCATCAAAGAGTTGAAGTTGATTGCATTGACTTGTAGATTAAAGTAAATGATATGATCAAAAATAGGGTTATTAATTATCTTTACTTTTAGTTTATATTTTAATATTTTATTTACTTAACAGATTTAGATTGAAATTGTTATTTTGGATAAAAATTTTCATCTTATTTTAGGTTGTTCTGACATGTCACTAGGATATAATTTTTATCATATCTTAGTGAGTTACAAGTGTGTATATATATAAGACATGCTGCAATAAAAATTTGTCTGTTTTGCAGCTAATTTGCGCACTGGAGAGTTTTTGGCTGTTATGGGCTGCTACTTGGTTTTTGGGTGATTCTTTTGCTAGTATTATGCTACAGTCTTGAAGATTACTCATTCATATTTTCGTGCTACTTATTTCTGAATCTTCTAGAAAGATCTCGACTTTTGAAAACAAACACTATTTGTTTCCAGGTTTAATATTCGATTCCTTGATATTGATAAACCAGAATTTCATCTTTTTTGGTGCCCTACGAAATTTGTGCCGCTTACCATCACCAAAAAAATTTGTTAATTGAGATATTTAATCTTTTTAATTTTAATATTCGATTTTTTTGCTGTTAATAAAGCATAATTAAAAATCTATTGTGAAAATTAAGAAAAATAGTTTCGAAATTGTGAATGCGAAGTTCACATGTTATGTTTGAACAACTTGATGCAAAAGAAATGGAGATGACCCTAATTTTGGAGTGAAGAAAATAGATTACTAACTTATTTTTCCATACAAATCATGAGCTAATGATGGGACATATCTTGAAGACATAAAATTCTGTCTTTCGTTTTTCAACAATTCTTACTTATGACACATGCAAGTAGTGACTAATCGTTGAAATCTTAACACTTTTGCTACAAAATAGTTTTCACGTGGCAACTACTATACTTAAGTCATCGGTAAAACATAACACTTTAGCCACAACTAAWAAATATTGTTCCCGKGAAAAATATTATACTTATGCCACAATAATTACTTTCTTGTAGCAATCTTAACAATTTTGTCACAATAACAATTTTTCCGTGACAAATATTATACTTACACCAAAAGTAAGCACATTCTTGTGACAAACATAACCCTAATGCCAATGTTAGGGCAAGATTATCCCTAAGTCTTGAGAAGAGTCTTACCTTGAGACTCTCTCAAGTCTCAGGGATAATGTAGCAAAAGACTCTCTAGTGTCTTGAGTTGRGTTTTGATTTTCAAGACTCATATTAGACACTTGTCCAGTTTTTATTGGGTCTTTTTATTTTTTTTCTTTTTTAAACAAATATAAATTTTTTCTTTTTAAATATATATCATTTTTTATAAAAGTATGTGAGTTTTGGGATAAAGTGTAAAAATATAGAAAATGTTGATGTGAGTGTTGAAAGTAAAAAGTTTGTGGAAAGCTGATGTGACATAGTCTTGAGGAAAATTTTGAGTCTTGGGATAAACTTTCCCTTAACAAAAATAACAACATTCTCGTGAATCGTGATAGTCTTTTGCTTATGTCATACTAAAATAAATAAATTACGTGACTGACTACATATACTTATGCCACATGAAATGGAGAATCATGGATAACAATATATATTTGGATTTTTAACCTATAATGAATGAATTTTATAAATGGTTCATTTGGGCCGGTCCTTATCCAATTTGCAAATAAATTCGGATAATCCAAATCTTAATACAATATCAAAGTCGACTTATCAGCTATAATTTATAAGTCCTTATAACACAGAAAAAACGAGGCTTGTGATCGTCTTTTCGAACACATTCACAACCACAACCGAAACCGCGATTACGCCATTCTCATCTTCCTCAAACCACCTTCAAATTTAAATCAATCGTTTTTCCTGCAATTTTCGATTCTAATTTTCAACGAATCGTCTCATAATGGCTACTGCTTTAGGTTTGTTCTTTGATAATTTACGGAATTTGATTCATAATTAGGGTTTTCATTTATGATTTTTTAGATTTTATCGGATATTTTTATAGCGTTAATCACTTCGTTGTATCGGATGTTACTTATAGTGAATGCTTGTTTCTTTTGCCGAAATTTTATTTGATTTTTTTTGCTTCATGGAAAAATTGTACTTGATCAAGTGCTAGTTGCGTTTTTAAAATTTAGGTTTAATTAGTATTTTTTGATTTTGTTGTCGTAAAGCTCTAATAATTCTCGTACTATGGAATTTGATTCGCCTTTTATTTTAATTCTTTGTTCGAATTGAAAGATATCTCTTAATTGTGTCCCGAACTTGGAATTAATTTGTTCTATTTCGAATTTGGGATGATTTGTTACTTTTTCCCTAATTTTGATTTGCCCTATTCGATGAAGTGTAGTTTTTCCTAATCAATTAAAAGTTTTACGATTTTCTTCGTTATAAATTTGTTTAGCAATTAGTTGTGAAGCTCAAATATTTAATTTCTTYACTATAATTTGATTGAGTTTTTTAGAGTTTACAAAACCTAATTTATGTTCATTGGAACTATTTCTGAATTGTTTGTGGATAGCCTTGATCGTGCATCTATAACTAGGTTGTTGTGTATGATCTTGGTAATTGGAGCACTACGAGGTGCATCTATACATGCTTTGAAGCGACTGCTGTTGTTGTAGTACTGCTTTACTGCACGTAAATCGAGGCAGGGGGTGCTTGATATTGCAGAGAAGTGTTGTTTCTGCTATCCTATAATATTTGGCCCAAACCCCAGATCAACTGCTTGCTGCTGCTACAATTGTTGTTCATTCTATTGTTAGACATCAAAGAAGATCTGAAATCGAAGGCTCGTCGTTTTCTTCCTAACTAGATTTAATATTTTAATTCTCATGTGCAATATTATAGATAATGTACTAATTTTATTATTTTGAATGTGTAGGGTGCTTATTGGTGTTAGATGAAAGGTCGTGATTTGTGGGTCGTGACTCGTGACGAGCATAAGTTATGGGAGGTCTTAAAATGATGATCTAAGTCATATTACTTTTAGTGGTGTATTTAGAAACTAATATGAAATGATGTACTCCATAACTTATAATGTATATATTGTAAATGGAATACAATAATGTGCATATAATACGTTCCAAATATTAATGCCAAAAATGGTCGTGTCCCATATGATGTCATTTTATTTAGCTTTTTATGAATGTAATTGTTATTTTATAAATTTTTAATAAAATTTAAATTATTGTWTTCTCGTTGCAATTTAAAAATTTAACAAATGATGTTGCAAAATGGAATCAATGTATTGTAATAACAAGGGAGTTTCTATGACAATGTAAATGTTTATCAATGGTAATATTTGTAGCAAAAAGAATTAGTTAGCGGCAATAACAATTGTGGCTAGAGGTTTGTTAGTCATGGGAACA